>PQWD01005638.1:46794-87275 GCA_019425675.1 Leucinodes orbonalis
TTTTTTTAATAATAAATAATAATAAATATTTATTGATTTTAACAAATGTAAAGCAGTCTTAAACATGTATTCAGTGACTCCTTTTAAGCACATTATGTGTGCCTGTATCAGGAGACACTGCTCTTCCTTACATTATTTTGATAGTGGCTTAAAATAACAGCAATAACAATCAAAATTCATGAAAATACAACAGTTCTTAGAAAATACATTTCATTTTTAACCTTAAACTATTAACATAATATTGAACATTGTGTGTGTGTGAGTGTGTGTGCGTGCGTGTGTGTGTGTGTTGTGAGGTGTGCGTGCGTGCGTGCGTGAGTACATGCGTGTGTGTGTATGTGCGTATGTTTAAACGTCATTTCAAAAGGATCTCAATCTCATCATAATTTTTAGTTGCTAACCAAACTTTTAGGAGTTTCTTGCATTTATAAAATTGCGTGTTCAATTATATTTATCTCCTTGTTTATTGCGTTGTACAAACCAATTGACCTTTTTATATATTGTCTATTAGCAAATTCAGTATTAACTTTAGGAGCCGGTATGTTATTGTATTTCCTTCTTTTATTTGCATGGGTCTTAGGCATTAGTGGTAGATTTTTATGTCTTTTCAACACTGTCTGTGTAATGTAAAGCTTCCTGACAGATTGAAGGTTACTGATTTTGTAAAGGGTTTGAGTTGGGAATCGCATGTTTTTAAAATACATGACTTTAAGAAGGCAGCGTTGAGCACGTTCTATATCTATAAACCGAGTTTTTGCCGCGCCACCCCATACCGGTATGCAGTACGTCAAAATAGATTGAACCAAGGCGATATATATATCAGTGATTAAATCCCTACGTAAGACCTGTGACATCGAATTCATTCTTGGTGCCACATATCTCAAAGATTTAAATATCCACGTTAATTTCCTTAGTCTTGATATGACATGCTCCAGGTGCGGATACCATGATAACCGTTGGTCTATAAATACACCTAGGTACTTAAATTGCTCAACTCGCTGAAGGGTGGGGCAGTTGCAGTTTTGCTTGTAGATGTTCGAGTTGCAATTATGAATTTTTATATCGAAGTTATTGTACTGCTTTTTTGTGTTGTTAATACTAAAACAAATGTATTTAGTTTTATCAGTGTTTAGATTAGAGGTTATTAGTAGCCACGCGTTTACACGTATAAGACCTTGCTCTCAATTTCTCTAACGTCACTCAAGAATTGATGCACTGAATTACATTGCCAGTATCGTCTGGTATGAGAAAAGAGATGCATTTGTAATCTTCATTGCACAAAGGTCATTTATATAAATAGGAACAGCGTGGGATCTTTGCATATGTATGGCTTCCAAGTTTGCTTTCCTACGCCACTCAAAACCTGTAGACATTAGCAAGTAATTACTCAGTTTAAAGTCAACTCATGTCTACTATCGATATATTCCTTCAATTTTCAATATGCTACTGTTGTAATGTTATTTTTAACGCTTTCAGTTTTAATTGGTGAATGACACTTGTTCTGATGGAAAAAGTTGTGTAAAATGCCGCAGTATTAAATGAGCTATAATTAATTATTTTATATCTAACTACAACATTAATTCCATAATGACTTTGAAAAGACAAAACTAAAAATACTTGCCTCGATGATTCGACGACGTCATTATAAGCTTGCACTGAACCTTAAAAGAAATTGTAATATACTATAGATACACCCAAAGATTGATTATTCGCAAGTAATAAATTACTGGAATAAACCTCACCTTTGTTATCACTAAAAATGAATATCAAATACCACTACACACGAATAATATTGTCATTTGATATTTCTTTTTTAAGGCACACCTTTGAAGGTATAATATACTCGTCCTAGGATAAGGAGGCAATGCTTCGTCTTCCACTATTCATTTTTAATACGCACTAATTGAGTTCTTACGTTTCAATTTCTTTTTCCAAGACTTCGCAAATGCTTTGTTTCACTTATCTATATTGTTTATTACGGTATATTATATACTTTTGTATCTTCTTACTTATTCGTACTCATTGTTGAAAGTTAGACTGGAAGAGATTGGCCTGATAAAATAGAGGAATTGTATCAGAACAGATATGACTGACAATGGAGTCTGAATGAGTTGACGAATGATATAGTCATGATGTATGGACTCCAAATAAATTTATTATAGGTCAAGAGGATAATTATAGACGTAGGTACAACTACTCTAGATAAGAAAAATGTAATTATTTTATGTTTGGATTATTCAACATTCTCGCTATAAAAAGCTCAGTGCAATGAAATTGTATCACCCACGGTGTTAATCACAGGTTTAAAACATATTGTCTATACAGTACTAATTTGCGAATTGTATTCATCAATTCTATACATTAGAACGCTTACCGGCTCATTAAACTAAACAGACTCCGGTCCATAGTGTTTAACAACCGTAACCTTCTTGACGGTACGGCACAACCACCTCGTGATTCACAGGGGTCAGCAAACCCTATTATTTGCGATAACACAAGTCGGCATATAAAGCTAACCAAACAAGCCGATATAACGCCCGCCAGACCGGTCCAGGCACGTTCCTGGCTAGAAATCTAGACCAAGATTCCCACACGCTGTTTGGCAAAGCCGGGAACAAGTTATTTAACTACTCCATGAAGCCAGCCAAGTTGCCAACTAGAATTTAATAGATTAAGTTACAACAGCTGAATCCGTGTAAAATATACATTGTGAATAACAAAATTAAGGGTTTAAAGGTAATCAGTTCATTCTTTAATCACTTAAAAAACTAATTTAGAAAATACTTTTTTGCAAAATTAGAATAACGATAGGGGAAATCTTAATACGATTGATAAAACAAATAGGATGACTTAAATCAAAACCGCTGAATACGTCACAAATAAAATATCCAACTAAGCCAATTTTGACAGTCCAACTTAATAAGGAAAATACCTAAAACCTAGATAGACAGCACGAAATGTGTAGAATGAAGTAAAAATATTGTCTTTCAAATTCAGCGGCATCGAATTCCGCGTTGCTTAATTCACTCCGAAGTTACTGTGGGCACACGTGCAAAATTCCCGTCTCCTTAATAAAGTCGCCATTAATGGTAGACCGAATTAATGCCCGCCCGTTTTACTACACGCATGGATTAGTGTTGTGGGGAAGAATTTTCTAATTTCTTATCTATCGAAAATATTCATAATAATTAACACCTTATTCTCATGTTAATTAATCATCAACACCATCATAATTTCGTATTTTAAGCCCTCTTTCATGGCCGAGCGTCGCTAATTGGTGTGGACTGTTGCCTTCCAATCTGGAGGGTGCAGGATCAAATCCCACCACGTACCAATGTATTTTCGAAATCATATGTACGCTTATCCGATGCTCTTAAGGCGAAGTCAAACATCGTGAGGAAACCTGGCGTGCTAGAAGAAATTCAAAGGTTGTGCGTTAAGTTGGTTAATCCGCATTGGGCCCGCGTGGATGACTAAGGCCTATACACCCGCGTACGGGTAGGCGTGGACCCCTCGGTGGGGATCTTAAATGCGCAGAGGATGATGTAGTCTCGCCAACAAAAAAAAACAAAGGTAAAGGTAATATATATCGCCTACCCGCCATAACCAAGTCATCGGTCTACTTATGATCGATCGATGCCAAGTAGTGCATTAACCGTGTTAAATGTTTTAAAATGCATTTAATTGATTGATTTTATTTCTGTCTACATATTTATAAAAATATTTGAAACAGCAGATAAAAAATGCTTTTATGAAATTTTATCGACAAGTGATTGAGGTAATCATCCCTAAAGCTATGGGCACGTAGTCAGTAGGAATTTTCATTTAACAGAGCGGCATAGGCGAAACTAATTGTAAATATTTTATTTTATATAGCGAAATAATCCGTGTTTAAATTATAGTGCAATCGTATTAAATAAAACCTCACTTGCTTCTTTTATAACAACACGTTAGTTTGTAATAGTTTATAAATTTGTAGATGTATGGATAATTCTAACTCTTTTACGCCAAAACGACTTAGTGAAATTTCGCGGGAAAGCTCAGTGACCTAGTAGTCAAATATAAATACTACTTCCAGAACAATAGGTTTTTTATTCACAGTACCTTTATTATTTAACGTATGAGGTTCTTAAAATAATTATTTCATGAGAAAAACTTTGAATTCGATGCGATGCCTTGCCAGCTAGTGAGTACAAAATCACATTTATTTTTCAAGAACCGATTCTTAATTTTCCTTATCGACATGAAAAGGCCACGTTGTCACGTAACTAAGGAATTTCTCATTTAGTTGGGCTCCTCTATGCACCGCGTCCGGATGCAAAAAATGTCAACAAGAACTCTTGTTCCGATTCGTTTTCACGTATACCATTATGCACTTGCGGAATTTTCTATTAACTCGCTAGCCTTTGTAGGGTTCAGGTGAATATGTAAAATATTTAAGTGAATGAAACTGGTGCATATACCTCAAAGGGTAACGAAGGTCCTAGATTTTAGAGACGTGGAGTTGGAGGAAAACGAGCGTTGTAAATAGGTACTAGTACCTCATTTATCAACAATACACTCGACACGTATCAATGTGTTTTCGAATTTGCGAAAATATATGTACGTTATCCGACGCCCTTACGGTGAAGGAAAACATCGTGAGGAAACCTTCATGCACACCTGCGAAGAGATTCGAAGGTTGTGTGTGAAGTCGTCCAATCCGTACTTGGCCCGCGTGGACGACTAAGGCCCAATCACCCTATACGGGTAGGCTCGTGCCCCTCGGTGGGGACGTTTATTGAGCTGATGATGATAGGTACAAAATAAATTGTGTATTGTAAGTAGCTAATAAGGACCGAATGTAATTTTAATATTATTATTTAACATAGGAGTATTACAACACCGTTACTTTAATGAACCGATCGTTTTGACACACGAATAACTCAAATATTTGAATTGTTTTTACATTAAACTAGATTCGAGTATATGCAGCAAGAGTAACATACGGAGCGGTAACGAGATTTTAATATTTTCTCTCCTTCATACTCAAAATATTTAAGACTGCTCATCGATTCAGTGACTCCCACAGTAATATCCTTTTTCATTTCTTGGGTAGGCAAACGAGTATACGATTCACCTACACTACAACCATTTTCAAAATAATATCGGCCAAATCGAACTTTTATTTACGAATCAAACTGCCATTTGTTTACTGTCTCGGTAGAAATAAATCACATACGCAAAAAACCTATTTTACTAGAAACAAACCACTGAAACAAATAGATTTCGACGCTTAGCTTTGTTCTGAAATACTAAGGCTAAAAACCGAACAAACGGCTTGGTATTACTCAACCAATAGTAGGAAGGAAGGAACGTGACCTCTGCCGATGAGGTGCGAATTCCCGAAGATATTCTGTTCCATCTAAGGATCCAAGTAGAAATCGGAATTCTTGCTCCGGGCACGGTTTAAACTTCGCAAGGAACGAGTTAGATTAAATTGGAAATTCAAGTTATTTGAGACTCGGAATATGATTTAGTACTTTCGGCTGTTACGTTCCTATGCCTACTTTCGGTTAGTTTGTATGCCTGCTTTAATTTCGCTCGCATACTTTTGGTTGTTACATCTAGATTCAATGAGTATACCTTATTCTTGATTTACGCTTTTTACATAATTAAAAGCTCGTTTTCAATTTCTCATAATGTAAAATTGTTGTAATTATTTATGCATGGTGAAATATTGACAATTAGAACAAAAGATTCTTAAAACAAATATAATTATTTTTTAAAACATCGTTGCTTATAATTAAAGTAGTGACATATCAGCATTAATAAAAAAATGACATGAAATAATTAATATTGTTAAACAGTTCTTTGACAACAATTCGGCAACTCACTGGCCAAAAAGATCATAAAAATAAACAAAGACCATTTAACTTGACAGATCGGCCATTACCTGTCATTGGCAGGAACCGCAACGAGCACAGTCACAGTGCCTCCAAACAACGAGTTGGACTGTGACGGGAGTATATCACGTGACGACACACGTCACTATAAATTAGGGCCATTGGACACAGGTCGATTGCGCAGCTTTAATTAGTAGTTGGAGTTATTTACAGAGGGTGAGGTGGCATATTACAATATTTATTGATATGATCATTGTTAAAGCCCCATCTCGCATAAAGCTCACAAGAAATCTTTTAACAAATATTGCTATTGAATGCTCCTAAAACAAAAGGGCATTTGAATGCGAAAAAATATGTTTGCAAGATTTAGCTGAAGGCAGTATAATATTTTATGGTATTAGTCTAGACGCGTAGGCAATAAATAAAAGGTATTACTCGAAAACCCTCTGTAAAATGCATAGAATTATATTGTCCGAGCAAGACGAAGATTTGTGTTTCGCACACGAATTATTTCAAAAGTAATATTTGAATGTATGATATGTTCGTTCGCCTTCTATTAAATTGATATTGTTATCGTTTAAATTAACTTTCAGATTTTTTAGATAGGATCTTTTATATTTCACTTTGTTGACAACTATATACCGTTGTTGAATCAATGTATCTATTTACATTAAATCATAATTTTCAACAATACTTTAATATTCCATAGTTATATTATAAATTTTGCTGAACCTTTGTGCTGTGTTTTATTTAATGTTTGTTTGTCGTTAAATTAAAGGAGAAATACATATTCAAAGAAATAAAACATTCCCTTATTCTTTCTTTCCTATGATAATTCTTAAAAAAATGTGTTAAGTCTGATTCAGCTAATAAAATCAGCTCACTGAAACACGAGGAAAATAATTTAATTCACTCCATTCTCTTTTCCTCTTTTATCTATGGTGGAGCTAAAAACTAAAACAAACGAGGCGTTAAAACGCACAGTGACAACACCGACAACGGAAACGGGCGCAAAATGTGGATGAAATAAAAAAATATATCCCGACCACTGAGCCAGAAGTACTGTACACATTGTACTAAAACGAATGTGTACCTACATGTTTTCCACTAGAGAGATAGATGCGGCCATTGCTGGTATTATTCCTCAGATACCAGCGAAAACGAAATACTAAGTACTTTTAAAACATGGAATCTAAATTTGTTGGCATGGAATTAGTTCCATACATATATGGCATTTTATGATCGATCAGATGATAAATGATTATAATCTGAATTAATGTTACCAAACTAAATTATTACATGAATACGTGACAGTCTATCATGATTATGACGATATTTTATTCAAGCCTACATTTAGAATAGTTAGGATTATGTTTGAAATCCAATTAAAACATCATAAATAATTACGCCAGCAATAACAAAATAAATTCTACTTAATCTTATCATGATCCCAAAGCGGCTTAATCGTAATCCTCGATCAAAAGAGAAACATCTGTTATCCAATATTTTATTTTAAGGGATTCTTAATAATATTCCTAGTACCTAATCTTATTATTTGTATTTATTACATTACATATTACTCAGAGAACTTAGCTCTTAAAGAAAGTATTACATGATGGATAAAATACACGTAGATATAAATTTCTCGTTGAAAGTGTCCTGTTTTTAATGAGTCTAAGTAAAATGAATGATTTCAAACTGCATGCTACGCTTTAGCGAAATGATGAAGAGATTGTAGTGTTAATGTTGACGTAATGTATCCTAACACGTACTTACCATGAATATGTCTGATACCTTAACATTAATTATACTAAAGAATGATGCATGTCAGACTAAAATTTAAATAAAGACAACCTTTATATTTGGGCATAAAAGTATTCTGGTATATTAGTATTATTATATTCGGGACAACACTATTCCCGGTGGAGGTGCCCGCGCCGTGTGGTAGCGAAACAATTGTTTGGATGCCTTTGTTTTTTATAAAAGAAAATACGATTCTAAGCTAGGTCTGATGTTTATATTATGACATACATCGTGTGTTTTATAAAGTTGCCTGGAGTGTTATTTGCATATGAGCCGAGTAAAACCGTAGAGAGCGAACGAACATTAACAATTTGATGGGATGAATATTTAACGGGTGTATAATTTAATCATTCGTACGCACCGCATTTACTAGTACAGAAACTAATTAATTTTGATATTAAATGAAATGTTACTCTTAGCAAAACATGACGCAGTTTGCAAAAATACATTTTTTTAAACCTACTCTCACATCTCGGATCTTATTTTAAAAATTATTAGTTGTTTTGCTACTTTAAACGTTCTATTTTATTAGAGATATCAGAAACAATATTTTACGCGTCCGTCCGCGTGGAAGTTATTACGGGAGGCCTTCTTTCAACATTCCACATATCTTTTATCATATTAGGCTGTAATGTAACGACTAGTGTTTTGAAGAGACAAATATGATGGACTTTGGTTAATGGTTTCTCAATTAAAATTATTGTTAAACCTGTGGAATTCTGACTAGGAGCTATTATATAATATTTACCGTAAGGTTAGTAAAATTATATTTCATTTATAATTTCTTGATTTTATAAAGGATAATACCACCCTACACTTTTATTTTCTTTATTTATTTCATCTTTCGTAACGACGCAGACTTCAATAAAATAATACCAGTTGAAGACTGAAGATCCTTCATCCAAAGATACTTCAAACCCAGCCCACGCGTCTCCCACCTGCCTACGTACTTATGTAAATTTCAATAAAGGCAACTCTTGTATAAATCAAGAACGAAATTACTTCAACATTGTATTTTTTTCTTGGAAAATATTTGCCGAATACACAAACACTTGAAAAACAAAAGGCGATTAGTTAAAAATAAATCGCAGTAAGGACTTGTTGTAACAACAACGAGAACCTGTAATCACTATAAAAATACATTTTAAAGACACTTGTAATGTTTACTTGTTTGACTATAACCAATAATAGTATTTATTAGTAAAATCTTATGCTTTGCCGTTAAAATATTAAATAAAACCTAATGAAAAATTGTTGTCCATATCCTTTTTTTTTGTCGTCGACTGAGAAGAATCCAGCAAGAAACTTAGTAGTTACTCTTTTCAAACATGCTGCTTGAGACATGTGTTTTTATCCTAAAAATAAGCCAGATAGCACTTAATAGTCCATGGTAATAAATACATTGCAGACACTAGACATGATTGGCAAAAGTTTTTCTTTATTTTTGACGTAAAAATTTAAATCACATTATCCAGCAATTTCTATGCCCCTTCATCCTTCAGCCCGGAGACAGTCATACAAATACGAAAAATTGAGGTACTAGGTGGTAGACTCGGTACTGCGTTGTCTAGGTAAGCACCACCGCAATGACAGATATCGTCCCATAGAATAGAGTGTTTGCACTACTGTTTCGGGACAAAATTACTTTTTCAGTCACTAAACCCTTTGACCGTCTTAAGGCGCCAGACACTAGATTTTCTATTGTGTCTGGATTCCCAGAGTTCAATGAGTTAATGACATAAAAAATAGCATAAAGAAGGGACCGATCATCAATGTGTGGGTACTTCAATAAAATTAAGGTACGGTCACTCTAAAAATTACATATATACATATAAATCAAATTGGAGTGTCTGTTTGTGATAAATTCAGCAAAACCTTTTTTAAATTTTGTTTATATGTTTGTTTCGAGAAACGGCTGGATCGATTTGGACGGGAAATTTTTGGCAGTTAGCTGATGTAATAACGAAAAACATAGGCTACTTTTATTTTATAAAAAAATACGCGGGGTACAGCTAGTCTCAATCATATTATATATGCCAATATAACAAAGTAATCCAATATTTCTCATCTAACATTCGGCCACTTTGTGATCTAGCAATATCAGCTATCATTAGCCACTGTGAGCGGGACGGACATAATTGCGGCTACACAGCGATTTCGAGAAGTTTCCCTTGTTCTCTTATTGAGAGGATATATTTCAGTAGTTAGTCGTGTAATTACGTTAATGCCGACGGAATTACCACGAAGTCTTTAACTGCCTATACTATATCCCATGTCAGTTGCAGGTGGAAGTGTGAAGGGGAATATTTATTAAAATCAATACCCTAATTCCGCTAAATTTTAAATGCGATAATAGGATCGTAATTGTGTCCCAATAGCAACATTTTGAACTCATTCGTTTTGTTTCATGGTAGGATATTAATTGGTAACACCATAAGACATTTAATGTACTGTATATAGTTGCCATTTCAAGTCTGTAACATTGAATTTGTACTGGAATACTTAATTTACTTGATATATTAAAAGTGTCATAATGTGAAGTAAATAATTGAAATTGAGGCACAGGTCTTACTTTCCTTGTCATTGTTTTGATACAAGTAATATTGTCAGAAATATAGTAGTCGAATCAGTGGAACTCTCATTGTAAAGTTGCTGAACCATGAAATGTTATAAAATTAATACAATAGAGGTATGAAAAATAAGGTCATTTATCTAAATGAACTTACTTTTCATATCAATATTTTATTGAGTTACACATGCTTTTAAGACCCCTAAGAAAAAGTTTTAATGCCGACATTGCCACAACGCTTTTAACTATTTTTTCCATAACTACCTTATTGTTATATGTATAATATGAAATAACTGATCACTAGTATCGATTTAATTAAAATTATTTATAGTATAATGTAATGTAAACATAACCTTTCACAACAGTTGGACATTTTGGGAATGGAACATTCGGCGCCCTATAACACTTATCAACGCATTCCGAAGGTGTACACGCCTTAAGTCGTTTACTTTATGCAGTAAAAAGTCCAATAAAACATGTGCAGCTAACATCGTTAGTGCGAGATACTTATCTGAACTGTTAGTCGACGCCTACGTGAATCGAAGTTGAGTGTGAACACCTTGCTTTAATAATATTGAAGGCCCTTCGTTAAATAATCTTAAATCTTGTTGTAGAGGATAATATTTGATGATCTTTATGGAATCTTGCTTGTAAATGTTTTAATCTTGTTGCTTTGCTGTCTACTAAATCAATGGTTCCCATATACTATTATTTATTTTCAAAATAAATTAATTTACTAAGCATGTTTAATTTAAAGCGATTTATCTGTACTTATTGAAGCGTTGTTACCTTTTCTACGGATGAAGTACTAAAACTGTTGAAGGTCAAATCAGTGAAATTAGTTTTCGCTTTGATGCCGTTCCAAGTCACCATATTGCACCACTACATATTATTTGAAACTACTAAAACTTTGAAGGACTTATTACCGAAACTATTTCTTCACCAAAGGTACAAAGGATAGCTTTCTCGCGTGACAAGAAAGCATTCAACCTAAGCTCGGTCCTGGCCATGTAGATAGAGAAAATAAAAGTTCCCAATAACGGTGACATACTATTTATCAAAAGATAATCTATTCGGTTAACCGAAATCTTTGATAAGTCTAAGTTTAAGTTTTGTCCTTAATGCAAATTAAACAGTAATTATCAAAACAAAGAAAAACCCCTTTGCTAAATTGAATTATTGGTTGACGAAAGGAAAGATCGGATAGGCAAAAGAAAAATTGTATTCATTACTATTACTTGACAAAGAAAATGTTCTCAGGTTTCTACTACGCTACTAACATAGCTATTTTACCCAAGGTTCAAGCGTTGAAGGTCATCGCAATCATTAAAACGCAATCTTACGCTTTGCCCGAACGTTCATCTAACGATCGACGCTTGAATAATTCAACATAAAGCTTGTATTTTCCCTGCACTTTCTACAGTAAAGGTTTTCTCCTTGAAGTTCTATTTACTATTAAAATAGTAATAAGACTTTATCAGGTAAGGAAAGGCAGCTAATGTCTTAGGCGCGTTCCGTTGTTGCAAGGACGGTGATTTAGAAAATTGTATTTTCCAATAAGGATTTCATGTGATTGAATATGCCTGGGTATTTTACTGATAAATTAGTAAAATACATTCATATTTTTTATTAGTTTAACAGCAGTAGTCCAGGTTTTAAATAAAATCTCATAGGTCATTAGGTACATACATCATGACTATGTCTTCTTTTGTGTTTTAGGATGGGTGTACTGTAGTGAAATCACCAAATATAAAAATCCGTCGTTTCGGGTGACGGGCGCTGGGCGATACTGACTTTACTTTTTTGTTTTGTAAGAAAACTAACAGCGACCATTTGACGACCTATTTGGTGTAGGTAATGGTTGCGACGTCGGCGACCAAGTGTTCCGGGTTTGATCGGCAGTATAAACATTTGTATGCATGAACATTTTTGTTTGTATTGGTCTGGGTGTTTTCTGTGTATTCTATGTATGTATTGACAAAAAAAAATATAAGTATGTTTATCCGTTGTTTAGTGCCCACACTATAGGCTTCAAGCTTAACTTGGGGCTAAATAGCGCTGTGTAAATATCAATGGATATTTATTTATTTACATCTAGTATGGTCAATAACAAGTTTTCCTATGTATTTATTTATATAACAACAGTAGATTCTGTGTACATGTGTTATTATTTTTATTAAAGAATAATATATAAATTCGGTAAACATTTTTAACGACGCGCGCGAATGGGTAAAACCATTCGGCGGGTTAATCAATACTGCATCGACGTAATCAAAAGTGAAGTCGGCTGCAAACGAGGATCATACTTGCACGCACGGTGGTTTTGCCCAGCTTTTCAATTATGAACCAATTTCGTGCGTAGTTATAAACTGCCTGTCAATTACCGTACATGGTGTAATGAGTTTTCGATTTGGAACGTTCATTTCTTTTGGAATTTTTCGAATAGTTTAATATTATTTACAGGTTTTTTTAAACTGACCTTTACAGCTTCACCGGGCAACTATCACTATCAAATGACCACAAATGGCAGCCTTCTGCGCATGATTAAGAATGTTTTAATAAATTTGAAACAAAATAAGTAATTATTAAATATGTAAAAGTATTATAAACGTAAACGAAATACAAGAATTTCGTCTTCGGCGCCACCACGTCTCCAAAAGAATAAAAAAAAATACGTCAGCGAAATGGTCAATTACCAATGGTCAACAATTTGGTCAGATTGGGATTAACGGGTGGTATTGACTGGGATTGTCTATTTGTATGTTATCTCACCTGATGGCAAGTGATATGCCCAACCATAACAGAGCGGCATTGAAGGAGACCAACAACTGATACATAGTTATTATCCACAATCAATGCCGCACTGACCCCTGAGACAACAGATGTTAGGTCTCTCATACCCGGTAATTTCACTAGCTACGGTGCCCAAAACACAAAAGTGCGTAACACTCTCGTTTCACGGGACGATATCTGGCACTGCGGTGGAACCTACCTAGACGACTCAATATCGAGTCTACCACCTAGTCTTTTTGTGGAGCAGCCCAAACGATAGTTCACCTTATGTCGTGTCCTGCTTGCCCAAGCAGCAGCTATCAGCAGGATTTAATGACAGCTGCAGATAGCTTTATGTCACCTAGCTTTTCGGTTTTATGTTTCAATATATTTTTGCTGTCGATACACTAAGAAGAAGAAGCGCAATAGTCATATTTCGTGAATCGGACGTACGATTATTAGTCAGTATACTGACCGTTTGACTACCTCATTGAATGCTTCTAAATAAACTACACTTTTTATTTGCATCTCCAATTAAATGGAGCCTTTGCCTTTTTTGTATTTTAAAATATTTTTCATCTCCAATCGAGCTTGGAGCGTTTTCAATTCTCGTTTATTTGTGAATTTCTTTTCATATTGAATTCATCGTAGCACAGGCACAAGAGTAAATACGTGCATTATTTATTTACAAGACATAAGAGTATGTAAATGGCATTTAAATATATTTTTATTACCAGCAAACCCATTAGTTTTTAAGACCAATAATTGACGGATTTTACTACACTAATTATTTTTTAAGAATATTATATAAATAGAGCCAGTATAAAATTAGGGAAATAAAATTTTATGATCAACTGACTTTATTGTAATGACTTCCATTAAAAAACTTTTATATCCTATCGTTTTCTAAACATAAATCCCCACAATTACACAACTCATTCAAAATCAGCCGACATCACTCACATCGTGCGAAGAACCGATGACCAATAAGCAGAGAAGTTCTTGAGTGCCACAGAAAAAAGCGTAGGCTAGGCGCAATTAGATGGACCGATGACTTAGGTAAGGGTGGCAGGTTCACGTGAAACCTTAGATGAACAATACACGAACTAGATGCACAATCACGAAAAAATATTAACCAAAAAATGTCCGAGCCGCTTGACACATACGTTGTCATGCTATATTTATGACATAAAATTATTTGAACTTAAGTTCATTGTTTAACTAAGTGTGGAAGTCATTAATATAGGTCTTCAGTCAACCATGGACACACTAAACTACAATGATTCTTATTTGAAGTTCTACTAATATATATTTTTGAATTTTAATTTAAGTTTCAAACAAGCAAAAGTCCATAAATCTCTGCTCCGCATAAGTAGCTACGTAATTTCCACCTAATTGGTTATGCAGGGTTGAAAATGTGGCCGCATTTTATTAAAACGCTCCGTGCTCCGCGGAAAGTGTCAGCGCATAATCAATAGGCTATCCACAGCAATCTAGGCGCACAAGTGCCTCCGCTAGGTGGCGTAGGAAGCGACAAGCACCCTACAGATAAGACTCGCCCTGAGGGATAAGGGAGTGCTCGTGTTACCAGGTAAGGCCACCGCGGTAATCTTAGAGATAATATAATCATAGTTTTGTGAAAGGCATTGGAATACTCAAATATGGTGAAAACTGATAAAATTTAATATTTTTAATAGCATTATGTGATTATGATAGCAATTCGCTTCTTCATAGTTCAACCTCCAACGATTTTCAAGTTTAGGAGGCTCCAGACCAACACGGCATTTCTTGGTTTATTGTGTGTTGAAGAATCACCGGAACCTCGTTTGTTATTCGGCAGAATGCATCACGTGCAGGAGAAGTTAGTGTAACGTACTTCTTATATACCATCTTTAAACATTTCATTACGTGAACTAAAATTTCATTAAACGACGAACTAAGTTCTCTCACTCTCTCTCTCTCTAGCAGATAGATGTCAACTGCTAGGGATCGACCCGCGTGGCAATCATTAGGGGAGGTCTTCGTTCAGCAGTGGACATAATTAGGCTGTAATGAATGAATGAACTCTCTTAAAATGTTTGAAAGGGGACAAACCACGTTACAGGTATTGAAATATTCCCAACATTTTTCCCAATCATTTCCCTATTTACAACCTCAGCCTGCAAGTGTTCTAGAATTCCAGCTTAATGGCATCTGCGAAATAAAATCCGTTTACGTCCATGACGCACATCGTCGTCTAAAAGCCTATTTGTGAGCTTAATTGCCCTGAATATTTACGAACGGTTTGTTTAAAGTGCCACAGATTATAAGTCGAAATTTGAAAACATAAATACACTTAGGACGGAAGCGTTGAAGTCAGGCTTATAAATCGAACATAGTGCGAAATACCCGCAAGGAACGTCTTCGAATTTCGGCTTAGCTACTGCTCCAACTTACTCTTGGGTTACTTAAGTTTGCCCGCGTTTCCAATTGCGAAGTACGTTTCAAGTACTGACTTCACTTTGACGTAAGTATTATAGCGTTCCAGCTCTCAACCTTTTAGCAATGCCCAAGTCCTATCTATCTTTTATTGTTTTATTTTAAACACCTACTCGTTATTTTATATGTGGCATCTTTAACGTTCAAAATAATCCAAGCGTCTCAAGTTACGACCCGAAACCCCTAAATGTCATTAGGCGACGCTTTTGTCCACTAGTCAACATCATGGTTGCATGTCTATTAAACATAATTGTTATCATAATACCAGTTTTGAGATTGAAAATGTATTTGAAATATTTAACATTCTCATAATTATAATAATATTTATTTACAACATCTGTTTACTCGCGGTGCTTCCAATTGAATAAGGACTGATTTTCTGATACCCGGTAATATGGATACTAAACACCAGATAAACATACTTATATAGTTATTTTTTGTAATTACGTAAATACATAGATAACACCCATATCATTATGCAAACAGACATATTCATGCACATAATGTTTTGTAGTGCGCGGGGATCTAACCCGGAACCCTTGGTGTAATAGCCGACGTCTCAACCATTACAACAGATGTGTCGTCAAACTACTTATATATGTCACCAAAGCTCCCCTCTTTTCCTAGCACCACACCATTCCCAGCCACTTCCCGGCGCCTTCCTAATGAATACCTCCAATCTTAAACGCGCTGGCCTTTTCCAACGTAAATATTTAATCAGGCCACTAGGTGCTCGCTCCGTCCTTAATAGCTTAATTGGTGAAATATAGCAATTTAATACCGCCTGGTAGCTTGGGGATCCTTAAGGAAATTCATAATGTTTTATTTACTTTTTCGTTTTCCTGGGGTGGCACAATAAGATTTTCCATTCCACGACAAATTTGTGTTTGCGAAATATATAATTTCGTTTATGAGTTTTTGTTGTTTTCTAGACAAATATTGAGTTAGTCACGCTGGATATTGTTATTACTGTTCATTAAGTGAATTATATCCTAGCTTCATTGTTTACATTTCCTATTGATTTTTTCGTTTATCATTCGAGCAGATAAGTGCTAATTACATTAATATTGATAATCCTAAATTAACATTAACCATATTAATTTGGTTTTAACTAATATGATATGTTTTATTATAGATAATGTTAAAACGTGGGTGGCTCATTGGTGTGGACTGTTGCCTTCGGATCTGGAGGGTCCAGGTTCAAATCCCGCTACGTACGTAATATTCACTGACATTCACACAGCGCCATCTAGCCCCAAGTTAAGTGAGAAATTGGTATTATGGATACTTAACAAGGGAGATATATTCTTATATGATAATATTTATCGGAAATACATATACATGATACATAGAAACATTTACACATACGTGTTTTCGAATTTTTGAAATTATATAATCGTTTACCCGAAGCTCTTACGGTGAAAGAAAACATCGTGAGGAAACATGCGCACGCCTGCGAAGAGATTCAAAGGTTGTGCATGAAGTCGCCCAATCCGCACTGGGCCCGCGTGGGCGACTAAAGGCCTATACAATACAATCGTTTTACTGAAGTAGTAGTATATGAATTCGAACTTTGGCTCTACAAACGTTTGGAAATTATTATTTTTTATTTGAGTCATCAATCACTGATCAAAACAACGGTCGTTTTGTTAAGTTGTGTTTGTAAGATAATTCAATATAAGAATTACAAACTTCAATATAATAATAAAAGGAAATTAGATAAAGCGCCAACATCGCTTTTTTTTGTTTGCAAGCAAATAGACTTTTCAAAAATAACAAATTATAGAAAACGATATGCCATTCCTATGGCAACAATCGGAACATAATACACGAGCAAAGAAATAATTGGAAACAATAAACTTGTAGGGACTCCGAATAAATCATCGACGCCTTGAACACAAGCCGGGTGTCACGTATATAAAAGTTGGCCTATTTTCATACTGATTTATTTCTGTGTTCCTAATAAGGAAATCTATCATTTAATTAAAGAATTTTCAGGATTCTCTTCGAGTGATTTGTGAACCGAACACAAACAGACCGTATTATTCGAATTATATTCTGTCATCATTTAATTTGTCAGTGGGGCACTAATTGAGAGGATTAGTAAACGCCTATGTTAAGTAATTCACTTATAACTGAAATGGTGATGCCGATAATAAGTTCGTTATAGAGCATTATTTTATTGCAACAGCAAGTTAAGTTTAGACAAATATTATGAACAATGTCGAAGAAACGGACGCACCTCAACATATACGACTTTTCATCATCAACTCAAGAAACGTCCCCACCGAGGGGCACGAGCCTACCCGTATAGCGTGATTACGCCTAAGTCGTCCACGCGGGCCCCAGTGAGGGTTGGACAACTTCACACACAACCTTTGAATCTCTTCGCAGGCATGCATGAAGGTTTCCTCACGATGTTTTGCATCACCGTAAGAGCGTCGGATAACGTACATATGTTTTCAAAAAATCGAAAACACATTGGTACGTGTCGGGATTTGATTTGAAAGGCGACAGTCCACACCATTGTGCCACTGACGCTCTTTACGCAAGGAGCATGCCCTTATTTAAGACTATTGAATACCTTTCCAGAATCGACTACCGAGAAGCCCTTAGCTAAACTTAGTTCTAAGATCCTTGAGAACTTGTAATTAACTACGACTCTACAAGGGACTCACTGCTGTAAAGTTACTGAGAACTGACGCGACCTCATTAGAGCTCTCGCCACTTAGCTTATCTTGCACTTCGCCTTTGACACTAAAAATGCTTATTGAAATTCCTCCGAGTATTCCAACAGTCTGACGGTCTTTTAAAGGCAATGTTAGTTTCGAGAGATTTAATTTCCACTGGTAGTTTCAACAGCTTGTTTATTCTGTACAATTTACATCTGTTTTTGCTTGAGAGAGCGGACATATTTTCAGTATTTATTATAATTTCATGAGTTTCAAACATCCTCAACACAAGTATTGTATTACTAACTGGGGAGACTTAATGCATGTAATAGATTTTATACACAGCTATAAGAACAATTTTTATGTTATTTTATCGTTTATGGCCAAAGCCAACCTTAGGAAGATCGTGTCTAAGATGTGAGAGATATCAGCCACATGATGTCCACTGTTGAACCTAGGCCTCCCTTCCTCTCCCATCGGTCGGAAGATTGGCATCCATCGGCTACCTCAATATCATGTATTTCTTCCATCCATCCATCTAATATCTGGATACTGTGGGTTCACATTTTTCCTACAAATAACTCTAACTCACTAGACATAGTGGCTGTGATAAGTTATTTGTAGGAAACCTAAGTCCTTTTGAAAATGTATGCTGAAATATGCTGAATATGTGAATGTTAGTTGTGAAAGTACGTTATCCGACGCTCTCACGGTGAAGGAAAACATCGTGAGGAAACCTTCACACACGCCTGCGAATAGATTCAAAGGTTGTGCGTGAAATCGTCCAATCCGCACTGGGCCCGCGTGGACGACTAAGGCCTAATCACCCTATACAGGTAGACTCGTGCCCCTCGGTGGGGACGTTTAATGAGCTGATGAAGATGTGAAAGTTGCTACTTATTTTTATATGGGCAATGTTCTCGATTGTCGTCAAACATAAAACGAACTCAAATGAAAATTCCTCAGTGAATACTTAAAACTAGATCATAGTGGTAGACTTTGAAAAAAATAGAAAGAAACAGAAATCTGCTGAATAATTAATGAGAAAAATATTAACCCACCCGAAGCATAATTTAAAGCTAGCATCCTCTTTATTTTTGGTCTGCCCGCTTACCTAAATCTCAAATTAAGTCAGCAGCCGTCACACACTTGTGCTAAAAACTGGTGAGCGGTTCCCATTAGAAGTACCCTCCGCTAAACCCCGCTCATCCAGCTCACGTCGGCCGAGTCACTTTGACATATCTGACTCGTGTTTCATTCATTCGTTTACTTTGATGGCACACTTACACTTTACTGCTTTGAAGTTGCACAACCTTGGTAGAAAATGGGGCGAAATTTTGATCAAACGAAAAAACGAAATTGTATATGTGTGCTTCGGTGGTTTTGAATATAAATATGACACAACAAAGCTTTTACGTTGGCATATTTAATGTTTATATTCTTCCATTGTAATGGAATTCCTTTTATAATTGCTTCGTGCTGTCCATAAGGCAATGGTAATTAGTTGCGTATAATAACATTAAGAAATCCTCAGAAATGACCCAAAAATACTAGAATTTCCATCGACCTGAACAGTTACTTTATTGTACTTGAACCAACAAATCTTTAAATAAACCATTTTAAGGCGCTCTTTTAGCAACATGTTATATTGCAGCGCGGTCAACATTCAAATTATGACATCAGTGCTTAATCTCTAAACATTTGTAAATACTTAGATATTTGATTTTAAAACATAGCACGCCTAGCATTACATGTTACACTACCAAACCGTTCGTACAACATGTCATCAAATACCAACAACAAGAAATGTCACACACGATCCATACCTCAGCGACACAGGATTCATTGCAGAACTTTAATCATAAACTTAAACAAACAGAGTTAAGCCGAGGCCACACTCGCGACCGACAATGTGCTGGAAAGTTCGGGTGAAGCAGACCGACAAATTGGACGGGGCGAGATTACCCCGGCACGTAATGTGCACCGGCACTACAATGTTGAGTTTAGGGTTGTCATACAATGGCCTGAACGTCTGCAAAGATTTAATGGATAAATAGACCGGACACTCATAGAATTTTCATGAAATATAGGAAAATCATCCGCGTGGTCTACTAGTGGTCACAGCGTTGCGTGATCCGAGGTTTATAGAGGCAGCATAGAGAAAGTCTAATGTGCAATTTTTCCTGTCTAACTCAGATTAGGACATTTCAGGCTGCTGCATCAGTTTATTGTCTGAAAAGAAATATGATTCCGTGTTTTAGAGGGCAAGTTAAGCCGTCGATCCCGGCAACAATCTAAGCAAAGTAGTCGTTATTGTTACTACTGTGCTGCTTCTGTGGTGGCTGCAATAGTGAGAATTTCTTGATCCCATGATTCACAATCGTAGGGCTTCTGCAGCTGTCAAAGTTGCAGCATGTGGTTAATTTTAGATTATTTTGCTTATGCATGTCGTGACAGCCTATAATTAAGACATCACTTTAGCACTAAATTTAGTTTATAACCAAATCATGTATATTCAGTGATTGTTTTGTTGGTTGTTCTTAATAAAAAAATAAAATCAATCCGGATTGGGGCCGCGTGATGGGTATGTCCGGCTTTTTCCCAACACCTGGCAACCCTAGTTACGTGCGAGCGCACAACTCGCGCGATTTATGGACTAAGTAAAGGTGTTTACTTTTGTATTGTATTTAGACAAGTTGGGATACTGTCAAGCTGACGGGAGCCAGCTCCACATAACGCAATGCTGTAATTTTGTGTGCTATAAAATCATAAATTGTGGTTATGGTTATTAATCTATTTTTGCAGCATAGGTAGACCACTATAAAAGTTTATTTCTCTAAATATTTAACATTTCTATATTTTTTTCCGCTTCAATAATTTTGGACTATAAGATAGGTAGATAGCACTCAATAAAACAAATACAGACAATCCTTTTGACAAATATGTAAAAGTTAGTTTATCTAAGGATACAATAGAAAACACATTCGCGGACTGTGTACAAGTCGCAATAGATGTTTCATAGTTATGACGTATACAAGCCTTTACTGTCTGCCAACGTGGTATGACACTATCGATATTTTTTTTACCATCCTTTAAAATCTCTAAATTAACACTTTTTGCAATAAAAATAATTTACAAACGCAAACATTTTACCATAAAAAATATATATTTCATTGCGGCGACCCAAGTGCTCAAATTTCTGCAAAACCCACATAGGTTGCAAAACCCAAGTTGGCGAAAACAAAGTTGCAAGTTCAAACTCAAAGATTTGCCTTTCCTTAAAGAGCCCGCAACTGAAACCCAAGTGGAACACTCACCCTCCCTCGCCTCAGCCCACTGGCTCATTGTTTAAACATGAGACGTAAACATTTCAAAACCTTCATGTGTATTTCGGGATCTACGACGTGGAGAAGTTAAGCCAAGAATTACACTATAGTTCACGCCATTTTTGGAATGGCTAAGTTAATGACAAATAATAGAGCGTCGGTTGCTCAATGGTGTGGACTGTTGCCTTCCTGCCTGGAGGGCGCAAGATCGAAGCTCGCCACGTACCAATGTGTTTTCGAATTTTCGAAATTATATGTACGTTATCCGACGTTCTTACTGTGAAGTCAAACATCATGAGGAAACCTGCGCACGCCTGCGAATAGCTTTAAAGGTTGCGTGAAATCGGCCAATCTGCACTGGGCCCGCGTGGACGACTAAGGCCGCGTTCGGGCTCATGCCATTCGGTGGGGACGTTCAATGAGCTGATTATGATGAATGGCAAATAATACACAACGCCTGATGATAGTAGTTTATAATATTCCAGTGATTTAAAAGTTGGCTTCACAAAGACACTGTATTCAATAATCTCACTGCCTGATAAAATCACACCAATACCAAAACAATACTGCTCCCAGTAAAACAAGATAACAATAATGTAAATAAAGTAAAAATAATGGGTTAGACCTTTCTGTATCCATTACTAGGGAGGGTATCTACTTATCGTAAATGAAAGATCATGGTCCGTTCAGTTTAACATAAGGATGCTTCTTATAAAAAATATTTCCTATTAAATTTCCTACACAGTAAATATGACTTTGCCGACTCCGGCCCAATTTCCCGGGCAAATTGTTGTTATTTATCGTTTTTCCACTTGTTCAACGTAGGTCGCCCAAAATCCGTTATCATGAAGTGGCTTGACCTTTGCCCGGAGCCGGACGTTTTGCAAATCAATTAGACGCGGATTACGCAGGGCTCTCTTATCTCCACGAAGACGGGTTCGTCTCATTAAAACTTCGCGAATGTAGCCTTTATAATGACCTTCACAACAGAGAGGGAACTTAATCAAGTCCCGCTTGGTAACGAAGCCAGACGAATCGTTTGTGATTTGTATAGAATACATTTTGGGGATAGCGTTTATACGTATGTATCTTTCTGTATTGAGCGTGGTTTATTGGTGTGGACTGTTGGCTGGCCTTCCGATTTGTAGGGAGCGGGTTCAAATCACGCCATATTTACGTATAATATTTACGTTTATCCGACGCTTTTACGGTGGAGGAAAGCATCGTATTGGCGCTGGGCCCGTGTGGACGACTAAGGCCTGTACACCCTTTGCGGGTAGGCCCGTGCCCCTCGGTGGGGGCTGATGATGATGTTTGAATATATATAACACATATACACAGTGCATTCAAAAAGTTCCGGGACAAATTTTTTTTACGAAAGGAGAAAAGAGCTAGGAAAAAGTTTTTATTTAATTTTCAACATAGTCCCCCCCTTCTCTACACAAATTTTACAGCGGTCGTACAGTCGTTGGAAGGCCCGCGAAAATTCTTCTTCGAAAATGGCCTTGAGTGTGGCGGTCACTCCTCGTTTTATGGCCTCTACATCCTGAAAACGCTCGCCCTTCATGGCAATTTTAATCTTGGGAAATAGAAAAAAGTCCGCTGGAGCCAGATCTGGTGAGTATGGTGGGTGGCGGATCACAGTAACTAATTTTTTGGCCAAAAATTGTGAAACGAGGATCGAGGAATGAGAGGGCGCATTGTCATGCAAGAGAAACCAATCGCCACTACTGTAAAATTCTGGCCTTATGCGTCGAATCCGCTTCAAAAGTCTGTCCAGCACATCTTTATAAAATGCTGCATTCACGTCTGGCCGGTTGGCACAACTCGCTGTGGATAATTCCATGAGAATCGAAAAAAGAAATGAACATCGTTTTGATTTTGGATTTGGTTGCGCGAACTTTGAGGGCCGTCCATACCACTCGAAAACCTTGCTTCGGCTTAAACAATCCTCGCCATATGCAGTTTTTAACATTTGATAAGTTTTGGAACCACTTTTTCCAATTTGAAACAAATTAATAGCGGCAAGTTGCTCCATTTCGCAAATTGTGACCGACCGATATAAACGTTTACTTCAACCAAACAAAACTTCACTTCGAATGAGGTAAAGCGCTGAAATCTCGAATGTAGATAGTCGAAGGATGGTATTAACTAGTTCCAACGTTGCGCGAGAGATGGCGATGATCGTTGATTTTATAGAAATTAGTCCCGGAACTTTTTGAATGCACTGTGTATAATTATGTGATGGTCATAATAGTACCAGTCTCAGTCCCAACTGTTATGTGGCGATTAGTAAATCGGTTTCGGAGGTATAATTATTCATTTTTATTTATTTCCACACCCTATACGGGTAGGCTCGTGCCCTTCGGTGGGGACGTTTAATGAGCTGATGATGATGATGATTTCCACACGATGAAACATAACAGAAGGAAAGAAAATATACACAATTAATTAAACTATATTACCTATCTTGAGAACAAGAAAAACCCTATTTGATAAAATAGGGAATATTTTTATCATATTCTCGCAGCGCGTATCTCAAATTCGCATGTTGAAATTGTTTAGTAGAAATATGTGAAGTTAAATTACATTTGGAGCTACTGGGGGAGGAGCACTGTCTCGAGAATTCCAAGGAAAATATTCCTTTGATTTAAGAAAACTATTTACAAAAGCAATAACTTGTGATATTTCCTTTCTCTCAATATTTCTGCGGCTGTCGGGCGCACCGCGCCGGGTAACAAATGGATATCTGTTGTCAATTGACACAAATTTCTATTCTGTTGGGTGTCGACCTCACAAAAAGCAAGCAGCTTTCAACAAGAAATATTGTAAACATGTATGTATTTCGTACATTTAAGATTCTTATACCCA
This sequence comes from Leucinodes orbonalis, assembly GCA_019425675.1. Taxonomy (NCBI): domain Eukaryota; kingdom Metazoa; phylum Arthropoda; class Insecta; order Lepidoptera; family Crambidae; genus Leucinodes; species Leucinodes orbonalis. The sequence continues at coordinate 71,171 of PQWD01005638.1, forward strand.
TTTTAAATTATATGACAATTTATAAATACAGTCTAATAATAAAATAATTAGTTATAAAGAGTGTTTGCGTGTGTTAATTATAATATATAGTTGTTAGTAGGTTCATCCCAGTAAATTTATCATCATCATCAGCTCATTATAAGTCCCTACCAAGGGGCACGATCCTACCTGTATAGGTGTATAGGCCTGAGTAGTTCATGCGAGCCTAACACGGATTGGCCGATTTCACGCACAACCTTTGAATTTCTTCGTAGGCGTGCGCAGGTTTTCTCACCATAACCTATAAATGAAATGGTATTATTGGATTACCTGTAAATATTTCCGACGGACATAACAGCCTTAGAAAAATTTGCGCAATGTTTTTGTGAAACTCCATTAAAATAAAGCTATTTATATTCCGAAACTTTCATAAGCAACAGTGCTCCGTTTTTACGTAACAAAAACACTTTTTTGCTCGTGTACCCAAAAGAAAAAGGCAACGTGGAACATGCGAAACAGTCAAAACTAACAAATGGGTATCTCCTGTGAACCGATACACTGTGCTATCTAACTAGAAGCTCAGGCAAAAGCGCAAACTCCGTTGAACTGTGTACGTCGACAGGAATTTTGTTCTTTTAGAAACACTCGACTCTAGTTCGGCTGAATAATTGGGACACAGGTTTTTGCGAGGCATTCGTGTACCCGGCAACTGCGAGCAAATACGACGCGCTAATGGTGGCCCCAGTTAGACATCGTATCATGGGAATTAAAGTAACATAACTCTTTTATTATTTAGTTAGGTTTTATTTCTATCCTCTGTGTGGCCGTGGTATCAATCAGGTCGAGACGGCCCATTTATGACTAAGCATGGCTCACCTAATAATCAAAATTCCATTTTTAGACAATATAGCCAGCTCAAAGTTGCGACTGCCTGTACTACGTTTTTGTGACCTTTAGGTACCCTAAATATTGTTTCCGAATGCAAGTAAACTTTTAATAGCTCCATCGCCGTGACTAGAGCCTGGTTAAGTAGCCAGTAGGGCCCGATGGCGAAGTGGCTAGCGTTCGGTAACGTTTTTAGAAGGCAAGCAAATACCGCAATTGGTTGAGTACTTTGGATAACTTAAAAGATAACCTCAAGACCGACTTGAGGGACTAAGGTAACTAGCGTAGTTGTCCTTAACTCATACCAATCTGCATGGGGCCGTCGTAGTGAATCTCCAATCTCTCCATAGCCATGCTGATTAATAAGGCCTATGCCCTGCAGTGGGACATGTTAAACTAGTTTGATTAACTTTCCATACAGACGAGCTTATGAAAAATCTTACTTAAAAAACTTACTACCAAAAATATTATTTATTGACATAGGTCCCTTTTATACTACGGATGCGACATGTTTGCACTTGTATTTTTCCATTTTATTAGCTTTTCGCTTCTTTGCAGGTACTTGTTTTCGCGCAACAACGTTTTCGGTGCATTTTACGGCGCAATTATTCCAAGAATTCGCCGCCGGCGTTAATGTGGTTTTCTATGCTTTTGCTTTTGTCCGATTGCGTATGTCCACGAGGAGAATTCACGTGAGGAATGCGAGGCATTTTGTCCATACAAATAGAAAAGCCTCTAGCTTTTTGTGGATTACAATTTGTACGTAGGTGCGAACTCGAATGCAGAGGATTCCTAGCAAATAAATTTGGGAACCGAGCTAAACTTATATGGACTTGTTGAATTATCGAACGAGGCTCCTACCGAATCATGGCCTGATGATATATCGAACAAGGCTCTGGGGACCAGCATCACATTGATCAGTTTCAGCCCAATGCCCCTCAATTTTTAAAAAAATGTAGTTATCTACGCATTTAGCGTTTTTTTAGTACTGGTTATATGTTCATAGATAGTGTAGAAAATATAAAAAAAAACATAAAATATTGAGTTCAGGGCATTAACATAATGTATCAGAGAACAGAGCGTCCTGTCCTATCGATATTAAATAATGCTGTCACTATTATAACACAGTGAAGTCAAAAATCATTTGTTCAATTAAGGCCCGTGATATACGTAAAGGCCTTAGTCATCCACGCGGGCCCAGTGCGGATGCTGACTTCACGCACAACCTTTGAATTTCTTCGGGGGCGTCTACAGGTTTCCTCGCGTTTTTCGTTCACCGTAAAAGCGTTGATAAATGTACATACTATCCTTCGAATCGGAAACACATTCGTACGTCGGAATTTCAACCTGCGCCCTCTAGATCGGAAGGCAACAGTCCCAATTTGAATCTAAACGATTACCTAAATAAGGGTTTAAACTGACACAAACCAATGCGACAAAGTCGCATTGCGCTATGTCCGACCCTATCTAGTAGGACCCAGGCGTAGTGAGGATAATATAAACGACTGACGAGGCTGCTCACACGAATACTGATGAACCCGGCCGTTGACCTGCAACGATCCACATTCCGGAACGGTCCGGATGTCCGGATGATATATTAATCATTGGTCAGATTGTCTTCTCTCTCCTTATAAACGAACGCCAAATGCTTTGATTAATTACTTTGAAGTGCTTAATTCAGCTGTTTTATTATATTAGATATATAGAAACGAGTGAATAGAGTTTTTCTGGGCAAGCTCGTTCCATCTTATAGCACGTCTTTTCCATTAGGATAGTCTGTGTTCAGAAGCCCACATAATTTATATATATATATATATATATATATATATTGGATATATCGAAATTAGGACCCCAGACGACTCAGATAAACCTATAACGTTCAGATAAGTCGTTTTAGATAAGATCTATACCTACATAAAATTGGTTCCATTACCATTATCACAAATTGATTTTTTTTAATCCTCTCATCTCATAGGCACACTTTTAACCGCCATCTCACCTGATGGTAAGTGATGATGCGGACGAGGATGGATCATACCTGCCTAGAGACAGCCTATTCACTCTTGCCTTAAAAACGGCCAGGTTGTAATGATCGGGAAACACACAAGGAGGCAAAGAGTTCCATTCCTTTGCGGTGCGCATTAAGAACGAGGCACCATAGCGGGCTGTGCGGATGTGTGTTACTCTTTAATCATGACTCTTTTATCATTCGTATCTTATGTAGAAGAATCCACAAAAGATACGAATTTGTGTGGTCAATATGTCGCTTAGGATAACTATCCCCCATGATTATAAATTTTCTTCGTCTCTCCGCGTTCCACTGTTCGTTTCCTGAAATCACCATTAAATATCGAACATTTCCATGCTCATTTTGAACTTCTGCGTTCGTCGACAATCAAATAGAATCCCATTTCAAATGATAATTGTTTTCAATTCATGATCATTTAACACCTTTTAATAATAACGATTTCATGAAGCCTACAACTCAACGCGAACAAATAAAAGCATCTGCACCAAAAAAATTCATTATTTTTCTGATAAAAAGTAAAAAAAACCGGTTTTTCATGAAAAGTGGCATTCAGAGAGAGTATGATTTATATCCGGATCGCATCATCGGGTAATATCCGGACGGGCTCGCGCGCGCATACGCCACCTACGCCAGCGGAAATATAATAATTTTTCATTTTCACACCTGATCAACCTTTACGCGCTAGTGAAATGTACAATGGATGTATAGCACAAGTATTAATTGAGATATTTAACTGGCGACTTATATTTGCTTGCTCGGAGTTTGTAGTTAAGAATTATGTTGCCTATTATTGAAATGCTTCATACAAATTTAATTGAATGGAGACGTTTTTTCTTTATTATAACCTTCTTGCTAGGTACATAAATATTGAAAACTAGAATCTTTAAAATTACATAATAAATTTTTATTCGCAGTTTAATCGGAACAAAAGATCAAAAACAGCACATATTTTAAATTTTATCTATATAAAGATGTTTAAATAAATCGTTGAATTGAGTAGATGGCAAATACAATTTATGAAGCCACCAAAACATATCTACCAAAACAATTGCATATTATGTTTCTATTGCACCCAACCAATGATATTCTAGATTTACAAAGGTAGATTCACCACCCGTGCCTCAAAAACGAACCGCCAAAGAGAATACAGTTGTAGGCTTTTTGTTTAGGTAAATGTACGCGCATTCGAAATAAGTGTATGTGTGATGTCGCAGTATTCGGAATACTTTTTTCAGTTGTTTTTTGAGCATATCACGAATCTATACTTTTTACATCATTGCCCCCAACAACCATCGTTATCACTTCTTACGCATTACGCTTGTTGCAAAATAATAATGTAATTACACTGAAACAAGCAAGACCCTTATAAATTCCAGGCTTATTATTCAAGGGTGACGGCTTCGCATCGCCTAGTAAATTTATTAAACAGGGTCACGCCTCCGTTTTATGAGGATAATAAAAAGTAAAACAACACGTCCATCTGACAGATGAGATCTGAAATGAGGATCTTGCACGACACGAGAATGTCCCGGGAACGAATATTTATGCTTTGCTCATACATTTGTAGCAAGATCGCCGAGCGGGGCCGGTTAACGTGGCTCACTGTATTATCACTTCAATGAACACGTTTAATTTTTTTCGCCGTACTATTTTGTAATTCAGTTGAAGTACGTTTGTCGACAAAGTTGTTTCGAGAAAACGCTATTCGCACAATCAAGTCGATATTCCGTCATCGCACATAAGTTTAGAAAAAAAATGACAGACCCCATTTTGCATGCTCAAAGGTAGTCCAAGATATACTACTGATATATATGAAATAGTTAGTGCCTTATGTTATTTTATGTAGGATGATATCTTACGATGTATAAAACTTCACATAATATTAATATTGTTTTTTATCTATGTAAACCGTGCAAATAAATTAAACATTATAATTGGTAATTATGTTGTAAAAAGCGGATATTTGTATTTCACAACGACTCTCCTATTTATTTATTGTAGATGCAACAGCGAATCATAAATAATATCGTTTTCAATTTACAAGATTTGCAATCACGCTGTTACTTACACAAAAGCAGGTTTCGGAAACGGATTACTGAGTAAAATCCGTCAACCACGATAATGTTCACGAGCTCATTACTGCAAATTGAGTTAGAAGTTTGAGACTCGAGAAAAATAATGGAACCTCTCATCGGATGAATATTCACGGTCGCTGCGTGGTGTAATTAAAAATAATTATAAAACCCGACCCGAACTCGAGGGCTCATACTGAATTATAATTCGACAGACGCACTGATTTCGTAAGGGCCGTGAGGGGACCGTCGTTATACCCAAGGGACTTACGTCTTCCCTTGTAACTTGATGACGATAGGTGAGTCAGTGCAAAGTTTTACGTTATCAGATTGAGATTTATCCATTGTTATAAAACAACAAGGTTTGTCAAAAACACACTTATTTCCCTCGCATAATAGTTATTTAAAGTTAACAGGGTTTGTGCGATACAGGCAATGATATTACTGGATACTGTGAAGCAACATCTTTACGTCACGAGTAGTGTTGCAGATGTCGGTTTGCGCGGGAACCGACTTTCAGGGGTCTGAGGATGCGTCTAGGGACTTTAAATGGTCCCGATTAATTAAAGAAAAAATCAGATTTTTATTAAAAAATATATTTACGCTACGTAACTTCTACTATTACATCACTGTCAAATTCAATATGGCACGTCATCAGCGTCACAACAAATTTTTTATTGTTACCTGTCGATCTGCAACCTTTAGATCAGTATTTTTTTGGCCTCGTGTACGATTTAAACAAATCGGACTGGCAACATTAGTACGAGTTTAGAACTATGATCCTTTTTGGGGTATCTTTTAAATCTCAATCAAACAGACAACCACCATAGATTACCTGTCCTTCACTGGCCTAACATGGAAAAGAAAATAATATTGAATATAGTTTATTCAAAACGAAATACATTTAATTTATGTTGCCCATTAAGAGGAATTTTATAGCGAGAATGGTCGACAGCTACCGTTGTTTGTGCAGATTTTTATATGGTTAAGTGGTAGTTAAAAGATCATTTTTTTTATTTAGTACTTGTAAGTATTATATATAGCTTTATGTAACGTTTTTGTTGTAATAGGGATAAAAATATTTTAATAGCACCAAGTGCTTTTTAATAGGTAAGGTTTATTTTGGAGTACATTTATGTATTAACATAATTGGCAGTAAGTTGCAACTGCGATCTGCTGTGGCTAAACACCAACAGTATCCAGTAGCTTCACTATGCAGTAAAACTGGATACTGTGTCTCACCCTGAAGCCCGGAACACAACAATAATTATTAAAAACGTGACTGCTACGGTGCGCAAATCTTAAGATTTAGGTAACTTAGCACAGGAACTTATAGACAGACTTCTCCAGGCAAAGTATAGTATATTTAACATGTACAAAAGGTACTAAATGAAAAGAAATATAATATTCAGACGAGTAAATCATAATGAGCGTAACTTCAACAGATTTAAACTTTGCATTAATTACGTACACTTGTCTGCCCAATTCCTATGTATTTGATTTCTCCATCCTAAGGTTGCCTGGAAGAAATTGCCATGTGCAATAAGGCCGCCTATTGTACTCTCTTTTTCTTTTTTTGTTTTTTTTGTGTATTTCAGTGTACAATAAAGAATTAATAATAAATAAATAAAATAAAGATGGCTGCGCATTGGTTCGACGAGCATAATAATTAATTACTTACAGCATAACTTTGAGTATGTATTAATTCAGTTCAAAGATCAGTGTACGTACCTGTAACAAAACAATTTAACATGAATATTGGTTCAAATACAAACAATAGCAAGTTGCTGTACCAAAAAGTTATTTATCTTTCTTTTAAAAAGGGGTCACTTATTTGCAACCTTGATCTAAATAGCTTTACATTAAAGTTGTTATCGATAAGTGGGCGTATAGCAAGCTCAAAGGCTAGAGAAGATAGAATGACTAGTGCAAGCTCTTTCTATTCCGCTTCTATACTTTCTACGAAGGTACCAATATTTATTTTTCTTTTTTGAACCTGGCAAAGGCATATCGCCGTGATGCCTGCGCTTGCAAAGTGCATCGGCGACAATATATCGCTGAAATTGTTTGTTTTTGCTGAACAGTGCATACAGATTGAAAGATATTTCTATAGCTGCAGTATACGGAAAGCGGCAAATTGAATTGGACTACGGCTGAATGTTTGTGACATACTAATGTTGTGCGCATGATAATATATGTTTTTTGCAGTAAGGTCAGGTTATTTTGGAGTAACTTTTTATGTATTAACAAACTTTTAATGTTTTTATGTATCCGTTTTTCAGTTCACATAAAACAGGCTTTGTGCTTAGTTTAAGAATCTTGATTCCCAGCGGATATTTATCTTACTTTTAGGTTTTGATAAAGAAACTATATCATTTGTTTACTATATGTTAAGTGATCGTGAGTAATCAAACGGTATAACTTTCTACTACAGGAGTACAGGACACAGGGCTTCCCTCAAAGCACAGCCCACTACCCATTTGGGAGACTAGGTTTTAATCTACCACGCGGGCCCAATGATGCTGAATGATATACTTACGTGTTGATTGTTGAATCATACTAAAAACTAGAAACCCGTACAAGATTTTGAACGCCAGCTTTGCTTATATAAGACAGAAACAATAGAATTTATAGAACTGGGTTCCTTGCATTCACAAAGAACCCAATATAACGAAGTTTCCAAATATACTTTCTTTGGAAATATCCCCATGCGACCGCTTGTTCATTATGAATGAAAATGTCTTTGAAAAGAATACGCGACGAAGCGAACTTTGCACCCAAGTGATCTGAATAAAGAACGCTAAGTACAAGGTACCAATGTTTCCGCAAAACCTGCATTCGGAATGAAGTTTGCAACTAGTGACTAGTTACCAACTTCAGATTTGTTTCCGATTCAGATGAACACTGACAAGTTGAGTTAACGCTAGTTAGTTTAATCACTGGTTAGTTTAACCTAGATCACGATGAGTTGGCGAAACCTGCTAGTATGTTTGATATCTTCAACTATTAAAAGTATCATAAACTAACAACGAATTACTTTTAAAACTGTTTCTTAAAAAATATTGAAATCACTAATACATTTGGTGTATCGCCACTAACAGGTTTGTTAACTGTCTATATAACTACAGGCTTACACTTAATATGGAGCTAGATATGGCGCTGTATGAATGTCAGTGGACATTAATTTATTTATATAAGCAATCAAACAATATATGACTAAATCCAATTGCGTGCACATATTACATTATCTGAATAAATAACATCGAAAAAACAGCAAAGTTGGCCAAACAGCAAAGGAATAGTACGGGTAAAGTGGGACACCGCAGAGGGAATTATGCCCGAACCAGCCTGTCCTACATATGTCGCTGCCAACACTGGAGCCCTGCCAGCCGAGGTCAGTTGCGAACCCCAAACTGCTTACAACCATGCCAATTTCACTGGGATTTTATACAATAAAGACTATTGCGTTTATCTTATTGTCATTTTACCTGAGCTAAATGAATTCAATTAATCAAAGCCATTTGTGACAAAGTAGATTGTATTCGGAGAGAAGGAAATGAATTGATTTAAAAGCCGTTTTTTTGGGGATTCGTAGAAAGACCTTTATTATATTGAGTTGTAAAAGCATGGCTTAAGGTTAGTGTATAAAAAGATATGCGGAATTTATGCTCACTTGTAAAATATCCTCATGCAAAATTTCATCTTTCTTATCGAAAATCCATCGCTATCCACTGCATTAAAAGATCTCCCCATTTTCCACTGATATCTCGGTCCTCCATCCTCATACGGTACGCTTGCTAAGATACGGTGTCTACTCCAAAATAAAATTCAATCTATTTGAGGGAAGAGTTTATTGAATATAATTTTTCACCATAGTGAGATTGCAGACCGTTTCCTGAAGAGCCAAGAATGCTGGTTGATCACCACGATCCAATGAAGTTACTAGAACCAAAAACTTAGAAGACTGAGAACCCACAGCATTTGAACATTTTCTTCGAGAAAATTCGTTTTATTTTATTGATTCAAAGTAATTATTTGAGAATATGATTTTTATAAAATTACCAGCTTATTTTAAATAAAATGTCATTATTAAGAAAAATCAGTCACAATTCAAGCTAATTACAATAGATACTGCAAACATTATAACAAGAAATTGCATCGCAAGTTAATTGGCAATGAAATCAGCGTTAGAGCTTCGGGAACTGGTTAAATCGGAATTAAACCGAACGATTCTATACACGTATATACTACTGGTCAAACTAATTTTATCCAGTCAGTATAATTTCCAACAATGGCTTGATTGGAATCTAATACTATCGTTATCTAATTTTTGCTTTAAAGATTTCTCCTGCATTTTAACTGTAAGGACTTCATTCGGTTCTTCGTTTATAAGAGTTATCTAATATATTAACAGTTTTATATACAAACGAGTGTATATACAGTGGAAATGTAAATCCCAGTATTCTCAAAGGCAAAAATTGATGCTACCTACAGGTAACATCAATCAATCGATTACACTTTTAAGCTTAAGCTTGCCTTAATCTTACTCAACTTGTCTGTTAAACATCCAGTATCCAAGGCGAACTTGCTAAAACATTGTATGATTTTGGTACTTCAGAGTATTATCCACTATTACTATCGTCACGGAAGTTTCTAGTACTATTTACTTTGTTTGCAGAATGTTAAGATCTTTATAAAAGGCAGAGATAATAGATAACTATTACCTACATCTATTATAGCTCTTTAAAATCCATTAGTGACCAACAGAGCTTGGTACACGAACAAAAAGCCCGAGTAGTTTATAGAAACGTCGTCGGTGCTTCGAGCTGAAAGATGTCATCTTCGCTTGTATTTCAACCTTTCTTCATTCGGCTACGAAGAATGTCAAATCATACTAAATAATTCAAATTTCTACGGTATTCATTAATTCGTAAAATTGGTTTGTTACGACAGACGATGACTTGCATAGCCAGTTTACAATTATAGCCTGTCGCAATAAAAAGCCACGTGAAAGGAAAACATAGAATTACGAATTAAAAAGGTGACAAAGCCGCGACTACAATTTTTTCCTTACTTATTGGCCGGTTGGGCTTCCGTCGACCGGAAATGAGTTTTGCCGTCTACCCCGTCTTACCGCACCCCCCTATCAAGGGACAGCAAACCCACCTCATTATTAGCCTGTCGGAAAATCCATTTGACCCCATTCTCTTAAGAATATATACTCCAAGTTTTTAAGCGAGTTTCTGACGATCAGTCGCGCTTTTGTGATGCAATTATCGTTTGACAAAATAAAGGGCCACATCACGGCATTTTTTAGTATGTACTCCGGGCTCCCCGATCATAACGTCAAACATAATGTCTGCCTTAACGTGCCCTTACATAAAAAGGGAGAGAAATATTTTGTGTACACATTTTACGAGGATTGGGTATTTGATCTAGTATGTACAAGTTCACAAATATCGATACCCGGAAAGCATAACTAATATAGCGATAAAGGAAACTTAGCGAAGCTTTGTAAAATCAATAAAGCAACAGTGCTGGATGATCCGTTAAGAGAACGAATGCTATGGTGGAACATGAGGGTGTCAAAGAACCATTAAAATTTGTGTAGAAAAAGCTCATGTAATTAAAATCACTTGAAATTAACTTAAGTAAAGTTATTAACAGATATATGTAAAATATATAAAGATGCTATGGTATAAATATCTATCGTTCAGTTTAAGAGGTTTACCAGGCAATATAAATATGCTTAACACTTTGCCAATTTATATGGCCTTTGCATGCAGTTTTTCAAACCTTACCGCTGAATTTGTTTTAAAAGTCAACAGTACAACATCAAGAACCAATGATCACAGTATCTCAGCACGAATATTTATCATATGACCTATAATATCTCAAATACATCACAAAGCTGCTGTTTTTATATCGTAAATCTAAATCTTAATCTCATTAAAACATGGCGCACAGTCATATGCAAGGATAGCGTCATTACATTGCACTTTATGATGCCTCCAGAGTTTATCTCGAACTGCAACGGATCCTGAATCGCGAAATTAAAGTCGCCCGTTGGCCACGAGCCAGTGCCGCCGATGTGGGCTAAATCGAAACTGCCTCAGTGACGTATTGAAAAATATCAACTTGTTATTCCTACTGCAGTAGCGCGTTATATTCCGTTCATGCTTTATTGTCTCTGCATCGCTATAAGCTTTAATTTGCTTTTTTTATTGCTTATCTAAGGCTTATGTTGTAGACTAACTAGCTCGTTGGATCATGAAATACTGTAAATAACATTGACGTTATTCTACAGGTAAAATCATTTAACACAAACACATTTCGTAAGCTCAGCTTTTTACGGTTTGAATGCATGCTGCGTTGTATTGGAAGACTTCAATCCTGGAGTAAAATTTATATTTCTAGAATGTTTTTGGTAACAGCCTCGCCACTGATCATGTTATAGAATAAATATCAAGTTAACCTGGTCATATCTTTTACTGCTCAAAGTGATGAAAGCCTTACGTGCTTTTGAGCCTGATTATTGTTTTTTTTTCAGTTAATGTATACATATATAATTCGAATATGATTACAATGTCATTCTAAATTATTTTATGTTGGTTCCTAGCTCTTTATGCAGTACAACTACAGCTACGACGTCTACCGCTACGTAAATGAATTTAAGACTCCTGTGAAGACTTTTATCATTGAAGAGTTCCGGAGCCACGCTGGTCCAATGCGTTTTGGCGGATCGCCAGCGCCTCATCCGCTATTCGGCAAGATGTATCAGGACCATTTAAGATTGGTTAAAGTTCCACAAGTCGTATGATGTGAACTCTGACATAATGGAAATTATCTGTGCAAATTATTTTCATCAGCAGTGCAAATTGCATTAAAGTGATCGCACTTGAAGATAATGTTGACTGAATAGTGCTACGATTTATACATTTAAATTTACCATGTAATGATCTAATTTTTAAAAAGGCTAACCTTTAGGGCACGATTAATAATAATCGTATTAGACTTCGTCGATAACGATAACTATCTGTGTATGTGTGTAGTGTGTTAATGGCTGTCTACGAGAACAGAAGGCTAGTGATGGTTAAGTAGTTATCTCGATCGCGTATAATTAAGAGCAAGGAACTTTACACCGATGAACTGCAAAGTTTCTAAGTTTGACGGACATCTGGCAGAAGCTCGGCTTGTGTTATACTCGAAATAGCCGTCGAACTCATGAACAATTTTGTTTTAAAGACGTTTAGTTTTAAGTTCTTAAGATGCTTGATGTAAACAGCTTAGCAATATTATATGTTTTTTATAATCAATAAAAATAAAATCGAAGCAAATAACTCAAGTCTTGAAAATATGGTCATGAAATTATAACAATTCTTGACCGAACCGTATTTGTTGATATTCAAAGCAGTTGGCAGAAATTTTAACCATACCTTTAAACTCTTTCTCAGTGTTTAAATAAAAAGTTCAGGTTAATTTCAAAATAATTAAAACCTTAACTCTACACGATTTAGCCTTTAAACAAATATGGCTATGTTGAGAATTCCAATAATTTGTTTATTGGACTGTAATATGTACATCCGAATAGTCTTCTTTTTAACACGTGCAGTCATATAAATGCTACATTTAAAAATTCTACCATGTCGTCCCGATTTATAATTCTTTATAACAGCTAGATATATAAAAGTTTGTGTATAAAAATGTTAATTATAATTAGAAGTAGTGTTAGAGTGTTGTCGCTCACTAGGAGCGCATAGGCGCGAGGATACAGCGCTCGAGGGCCGTCGAGCCAGTGATTAGAGCACGCTAACAAAGCGCCGAGAGCCCTTAACCCACATGCCGACTGCGGCACGCGCTAGCCCCCGCTCACGGCTAATCTCGCTGCCACTACTTTACCTTTGACTTTTTCTTTTTTTAAAACTAGCAACCGTTGATGTGTTCAAGGTAATACCATATACTGCATTTGGTTTCTTTGTTTTTGGTCACCACAATTTAATTGTAGGGTTATTTTTTCTATTTTAGGGAAGTGATTACTGTTCACTGTTTACGGTTTTCGTACTTTAATATGCTGTTGTTCTACTACATGGAGTATACACGATTAATCTTGAATTATTTACGGATACTTATTTGTGTTTAAGGCTTACCAGCTAAGAAGGACGCCGTATGGTTAAACTGCTTTGAATAAATCGGCATTCACGAATAAATTATAAAATTAAAAACTGAGCTCCATATATAAATTTAACGCTAGCCTAATATGAAACTCTATTTAAGACGTTAAGTATCGATGAGAATCCTGAAATTTATTGATATCATGACATTCATTAATTGACAAACTGTAGCCTCGGTAATGTCTTTGGATATTTTTTACATTTTCACTCGGTATTAAAAATAAATATCAAGTTCCCTAAAGCTTAGCCTGTTTAAAAATTAAATCCTTACATGGTTTGAAATTGTATAAATCGTAGCACTATTCAGTCAACATTACCTTCAAAACACTGACAATAACTAATTTCATAAACTATCAGATGTGCCATCAACTCTATGATATAACTACTTTACTCACAATTCGTCCATGAAACAATTCCATAAACAATACTGTCACCTCCACAGATTATTTACGTTGAAACAGAGCCGGGTTGACACTAGCCACAATGCCTTATCGGGATTCATCACCCAATTCTGAACAATAAGCCGGAAGGGGCCCATAACGACGGCAAAACGCAGTGAGCAGCGATACATAAAAGGCAAACAATGTAGCAAGGCAGCTTTAGATTTCCTAGATAAACTGAGATGCTTCGACCCGTGTTTCACGAAATAGTGAGCATCAAGGCTTTGACGATAAGAGGGTTTTATTTACTTTGAAAGAGATTTCACTTATTTTAGTTTCTAAAAATAAAACACAAAAAACTAATTTGTCTTGAGCAGCTCATTTTATAACATTAAGAAGGTATTATTAGGAAATGCTTTATTGAATATCGTGCTCTAATATAATTTATAATATAAGATGTTTCCAGAACATCTTTGTCACTAAAGAAACTTTAAAAATTATATCAAATCAAAAGAATGTATCATGTATCTATTAGACTTCATCCTTCAAGTGACCATATGGCATTCAAAAAGCCAATATTTCAAGTAAAAGCAACAACACAAACCGAAAAAAGAGCTCACTTATATTTAAAAAAGGAATAATGTTTCAAAATAAAACAACCACGTATGAAAAAGTATGCAGCAATAAAACTTTAGGCAGATAGCCATAACGATGCGATTTGCTGTGTCATTGCCTTATGTACTTCAGACGCAGCTGTATCGTTTTCTAAACGATCTAACATGATGCCTTATTGATTCCCGAGGGAATCGCTAGCAGGTCGTCAGGCAATATCGCGGTTATCTTGCTCGTTTGCGCCCCCGACGATATTCCCCACACTTTGCAGTAAAAAGCAGCCCAGCACACGAAAGCATTCCACCGAACGCGTAATTACGAGAACTTAGGAGGCACGAGAGAACTTTACGCTCGTAATTTGTTCCAACTTGGTTAATGTTCCCCTGACAAGATAAATTCATTAAATGTACCTGCAAGAGAGCGTAACTGAATAGATGAATCGACGACGTCACCTTGTAATGGGATCGTCAAAGTGTATTGCTTGAACTAAGATAACATACCTTCACTAATATTGTGTAAACACGCTTCTCAATTACCGATTAATTAAACTAAACGCTGTCTCTAGTATATTTTCCTTGATTACATAATTAATGCTTATCAAAGAAAGAAAGCAGCGCACAATGACATGCTCAACAAATTAAATCAAATTTAATTAAGAAAAACAGATGTTTTTAGTAAACAATGATGTATGTTATTGCAAAAGTAATACTGTTAGGCTCTTTACTCATTTAATTTATCAAGTAATTAGTACTTTTTTTTTTAAAACATTAACATACTGACTGAATGAAAGTTAATTAACGTTAGAATAATTAACAAAAACGTTAATTTATTACTTTCGCAGACAAACAAGTATTACAGTCTTCAAATATAAGTATTTATTTTCCATTGATTATACCGTTTCAATATAGAATTTTCATTTAAAGCTCTGTAATTAATTCCAATTGAATCGGTCGAAAAGTATAACAACATTAATAAAATTAAGCTTCAATTAAATTGTAGAATAAACAAAATGATATGAACAAAGAATATAAAATTTTCAATATCATGTTTTATTTCTGAATATTCAAATGTATTTACTGAGTAGCTGAACATTGTTGTTATATTACTATGCCCTGTACTGTCAGATACACGAAAATCATATTAAATTACTTAAAATACGTACGGACTTAAAATACAATTTAACAAATTAAATTTAAATAAGGCATTATTTCGCTCTGTGATTTAGATATCACAATCATAAATGACAAATATAAGACCAAAATAATCGACACCTAAAAACGACATAAAATGAGGGCTCATTTTTTTATTGATCCCGAATATTTTAGAAAAATGTTTGCTGTTAGTTTCAATAAGAATTGTTTATGATAAAGCTTATAATATTTATGCCGGTGGGAGTTATTGCCATGCCACAAGATTTAGCCATTCAGAATAATTAAGCAAGCACTAACTTAAGTAAATACTTATGTAAGTCCTAAGTCATTCGTTTGGACACGGCGAATTAAAGTGTTTCGTGACCCAGACGATTTTCACTAATTCCATAAATATTACTCAGTCTGAAGTTAAACTGTCAGACCAGTGACTTCTTATCAATTATCTATAACATCCAGTACATTATCGCCGATGGCGGTCCCTGTGGCATTAAACTTTAAGGTCTCCATTAGACACGATGAAATTAAGGACGGCAATGTCTCAGGATCAAATAATACTGTGGAGACAGCCACTACAGAATTAATAAAAAATACAGAACAAGTGTCGCTTACTTTATTATAAGCAAATTAACTGAGTACTTTAATATAAAAATAATGTCAAAGTTAATCTGGGGGCAGGCATGCCCCCGCGGAGTCGAGCGCGAGCAAACACTGCCGTACCATCCTTTACAGGATCCATTTCGCGATTTCAGGCCCCCGATTTGAGAACCTTTGGATAATACCAGAGCGCTGAAATGGTCACAACGAAAAGTCAACCATAATATTAATT
>PQWD01005639.1:0-119270 GCA_019425675.1 Leucinodes orbonalis
GACTTTCGATCCCGGGCAAAAGAACGTTTGTGTGCAAGAACATGTGTTGGTCTGATTCTTTCTATGTATAATATTGAATGTTTTTAAATATATGAAGTATGTTTCCCTTGGCGCTGTGTGAATTCAATGGACATTTAAATAATATTTAAAAATTACAAGTAAAGACAATATCAAACTAAATACCACACACACACCCCTCGGTAAATAGTTTCTGTTCTTTCTCTCTGAGTCTTCTTTGTATCTTAATACCTCACCAGCTTTGTGCCAAGCAGTATAACAGTTCAATTTGTTCAAACGACCTCTCAGCTTGCGTTTGCCAGAATTATCCGCTTCCATTTGCGTATGCGTAGCTGCATTCCGAAGACGATGTCGTCTAAAAAGCTAAATAAAAAGGGAGTGTGGCAAAAATTATTATTTACAAAGGTACTATGGTTTTAAACAAGCGAAACATTGAAAATTTTTCTAAATGTACTTATTGGTTAATATACATAGATATTCCAGACAAACACAAACCATGTACGCTCACAAATGTCACCTATGGATCTCACAATTTCAGTTAAAATGCCAACATTTAACATGTTCAACCCAAATCAACAAAAAAATTTTCCAAGTCAAGAAAATATGTTTCCAATTTCCTTGCGTCATACAAACAATTAGGCATATAAAGAAAGTGACCCATCGAAATATTTCTTGATATAATAATTATAATTATGTGCTTGAGGCAATAGTAGTATAATATTAGGCCATTTTTAACCATTCAATTGACAGTAAATCAGGTAAATAAAAAGTCTATTGCATTCAGTCATACTATAATTTGAAATGGACACATTATAATATCCATCCTATCCTTATATCATATCATTATTATTACTTTTATTATTAAAATTTATTATTTTTTAAATTTTTTATTATTGCTGTTTTATTTTATTATTTTTTTGTTCAGGTTATTTTAAGTTCATATTTAACATGTAAACGTCTGAGCTTAAGATAGCGTAATTACAATGTAATTACTAATAATAAATAAATAAATTTCCTTATTATTATCCTTAAATCCAGCTGTTGCTCTAAATTAAGCTTAATATTATGTAAGATCACGTTAATATCTAGTAGTATTTATAAAACTAATTTTATAGCATTTATGGTTGCTTTTTCATTAAATGCACTCAAAAAATTCCCCACTGAATACAATTCTCGAAGAATAACTAATCAAGATTTAATATCTTATATTAATAAAACGTGTCCATAAATATGCGCTTCCACATGCGAGGCTACTGTAATTTCATTAGATCGTAAGTAAAAATAATAACAGTACGTGAATAGAAAAAAAAGTTGAAATATACGCGCCTTCACTTAGCAGGACATGAAAAACTCACGAAAATATCATCCAGGACAGCTCCAAAGGCAGCGAGGACACACTGTCACCCTGCGACACTGTTGAAATAATTTTAGAGCCGAAGACGAATATTCCGTCGTACATAATGTAAACAAAAAGTATTCGCGCGCTAAATGCTAGACATACATTATTTTTGTTGTGACTGGTGTAATGGATATTCAGCCAGCCTAAAATTACTTTTGACATGGGAATAAAAAAAGTGTTGACATAGAATATTTAAAAAAAGACCTTTTAGTTCAAATTTAATTGTTTATGAGTATCGTATCGTGTATAGAGCACTGGCCCTGAATTTTTATTAACAGATGGTGTTGATGGTGAAAGTAAATGTGAATCATCGCATGTAGTAAATTTATTTTTTGTGATAATCAAAATAATGGAGCTGTAAGCGGTTACGGGTATGAAATATTATAAAAGTAGATAGGTAAATTATCATTACAAAGTCGTTTATTATCGTTGCAAAGTCTTTAAGAAATCCTCTTAGTAGACAATCTTTCTCATAATATTTATATATGGATTAAATTGAAAGAAATCATAGATAGACTTATTTGTATCCAATATTACATGTCCTCAGGTACTTATTGAGAATTTATATCATTCCTACCAATGATATAAAATCCATACTTACCGTGATTTCCCGAATTCATCGCAAGCAAAGCCGCGTGCAAAGGTAGTATCAATAAAATAAATTACTGGTATTTATACGTTATTATGAAATATGGTAGAAACATCTAGATGAACTATTTTTAGTAATATTGCACAATCACTTCGCTGGTGTCTCGTCAGCATCAAACTGATAAACGTCTTTCACTAGAACCTGGTACTTATCACTTGCGTTCAGAAGTGCAGTCATCCTTTGGCCACCAACTTTCCTGACTCGTTACTAAACGTCGTTTGTCAATGTTGTTGCCTGCCTTATTGCTGATGTTTCAACTGTAATCACTTCACCAATCCGGGCAATACTGATGAAGCTGATGGCAAGCAATATGTAAAGTATGAAGTAAGTCTGATTATTGTGTTTCTTTTTAAATTATAAATGAGGCTAGATGCGCTGTGTCATACTATAATAAATATCCACCAAATATCCACTGACATTCACACAGCCCATCTAGCCCTAAGCATTAGCCAGTAATATGGATACTAAACAAGATAAACATACCTTATTTACTTTTTTTGTACCAGGCAATACAAAAAACATGTTCATACACATTAATGTTTGTGATGCCCGACAAATAAAAACAACGCTTACCGTGTTGAAACATAAGTAGTTGCAAGGTCTATGTTTTAAATCGTAAACGAGACCAAAAAATCGGGATTTGTGGTTGCAGATCGGGACAGGTAACAAGAAAAAATGTGAAATGATGCTGATGACGTGCCAATTTGAATTTGACAGTGATGTAATCAGTAGAAGTAATGTAGCGTAAATATATTTTTTTAATGAAACATCTAATTTTGTTCTTTAATTAATCGGGAACACCTCAGATCCCTGAAATTCGGACGTCACCACACCTGCAATACTAAACACAAGCATACATGAATTGTATGACTAAGGTTCCAAAATCCCAAAAGTCTTTTCCATCCCTGTATATCCTTTTACCTCTCCCCATTTGAAGGTCGGCAACGTGCCCTGATGACTTGCTGGAGGCTGCCCTCCGGCCTGATGACTTGCTGGAGGCTGGTTTAGAAAAGGATGGAGAAGAAAGGAGAGGACCGAAAGCAGCAGTGGACTTAGATAGGCTGAAGAAGGAAAGAACGAATTCATTGATTTTTTAAAAGTTGATATCACAAGATATCAACTTCAAGATATCACATAATCCTCCCATTTTTGTGAACCCATTTGGTGTAGCGGTTGAGACGTCAGCTGCTACACCAAGGGTTCCAGGTTCGATCCCCGAGCAGTACAAACATTTGTGTGCATGAACATGTCTGTTTGTAATGGTCTGGGAGTTTTCTATGTATAATTTTTATGATTTAAAAAAAAGGTATTATTTAAAAAAAAGTATGTGTATCGTTGTTTAACCATACAGCTTCACGCTTAAACTTGGCTAGATGACGCGTGGAATGTCATGGATATATCAGACTGCAGCAAAAAAGCTTGGGATCCTTTCCAAGGTTAGCGGTATTTCATCCCAGACAGCTTCTAGATTATATCCAAGCCCAAGTCCGGTCTTGTATGAATACTGCTGCACCTATGGGATGGATCAGCCAAATACCACTGGCTGCTTTGGACTCGATTGAGCCGTGCTGAGCGGTCATGGCGACCCTACTCTGACTGACGCTAAGCTGCAAAGCCTCGAGCATCGTCGTAGAGTTGCACGGCTGTCGGTTTTTTTACAGGCTACATTTCGGTGAGTGTGCGATGGAATTACACGCGTTAATTCCACCACCCCTTTTCACATCGGGATACAAACGGAGGCAAGCGTTCCATCCTTAGTGGTAGACATTCCACACATACGCACAGCCCTTTGGTGCCTCGTTCCTAATGCGCGACCGCAAAGGATGGAATTCTTTGCCTCCTTATGTGTTCCCGATCATTACAACCTGGCCGTCTTCAGGCAAGAGTGAATAGGCTGTTTCTAGGCAGCCAATCCATCTTCGGCCACATCATCACTTACCATCAGGTGGGATGGCGTCAAATGTCTGCCTATAAAGGATAAAAAAACAAAATTTATTTATGACATCAGATAAAGACGTATGCTATGAAAAAAAACCGCTCGTACTAATAAAAGATGCTTCAGTACTTACTCAACGTGCAAGCTCATTGTCCACGCTATCTTCCCAGATGCACCTAAATGCGCAAAAGTGGACAATGCGTCTACACACGCTGCTATGAAGCCTCCGTGAAGCGTGTCCGCACCATTGCACATGCTTCGATCCACCTTAAAACTGCTGATACTTGGTTTTCGTTAACGATTTAATGGTAACCTAAAATTTACTGTTTTATTGACATAATAAAATAATTAATTATTTATTTTCAGCAATTAATCATTTTCATTGCAAAAATAAAGATGCTAAATCGTTAGCACGTTAGTTAGGTTGGTAATCGTACCACCTAAGATAAAAAATATTTGGTCATTTGTCCGATATAATCATTTGCGTTTTATAAAATAACTCACGTATTATATTAAATAAATAAATACTCACTAACATTCACACAGCGCCATATAGCCCCAAACTAAGCATTAGCCTGTAATATGGGTACTAAACAACGGATAAACATACTTATATACTTTTTAAATACATACATATTATACATAGAAAACACCCAGACCAATAACAGACAGAACCTGGAAACCTTGGTGTAGTAGCCGGCTTCTCAACTATTACACTAGATGGGTCATCATAATGTACAACTTATATTCGAAAATGTATTTATCTTCTTATTTATGTTATAAAGTGAAAAGGATGGTCTGGACGCTCACCTTATAGATTTCTATGTTCCCTGCTGCAAACGCATGAAGTATCACTAGTTTTGACCTAATAGTGCGATTGTCACTGGGTATATAACATAGGGTATTTTAAACACTATTATTTAAAAAAATATATTATCCCTGGACTTGTGTATAGTTAAATAGCACAGATATCTATAGTTTACATATAAGTCTGTGTTAACTGTCAAAAGTACATAGTATGAGTGTGTGAAAACGGTACCTACAACGCTTCGTTTACGAAATATCGTTTGGAAAACAGTGCTCTCAGCTGTCTGAACTAATATCTATTAATTACTAAAAGTTGAGTTCATGTTTTTTTTCTTACAATGGTTAACCATAAAGCCAAAATTGTACCTTTTATGTTTGAAATTTCCAACAGTAAATCACTCGGATACTAAGAAATAATTTTAAATGTATAGTTAAGTTCTTATCAAAACTTTTTATACGTTATAAAAAAATCTTCTAAAACGCCACCTGCTAGCTCTGGTTTTAACTTTACGAGTTACCCAGCTAAACGATATAAAACCTAACTTCAGTCTTTTACATCAAATAGATGGCGCTGGTAAGAATTTTAAATATATTTCGTTCGTCTAATCTTTTGTATTATTTTATTTTATCTATTGTTAAATCCTAATACTGTTAAACCTTTGACACGTTCAATATTTCACGACCCATTAGGTGTAGCGGTTGAGACATCGACTACACCGGTTCCGGGTTTAATTCCCGGGCAGTACAAACATTTGTGTGCATGAACATGTCTGTTTGTAATGGTCTGGGTGTTTATATGTATAATATGTATGTATTTACAAAAAAATATATTTTAGTATGTTTATCCGTTGTTTAGTACCTATAATACAGGCCATCTTTCACAGCGCCATCTAGCCCCAAGTTAAGCGTGAAGCCTGTGTTAACTTGGGGCTAGATGGCGCTGTGTAAATGTTAGTGGATATTTATTATTAAAAAAAAATTAAGTATATTTATCCGTTGTTTTGTACCCATAATACAGGTTTTACGCTTAACTTTTGACTAGATAGCGCTGTGTGAATGTCAGAGGATATTTATTTATTACAAAAAAAAATTAAATAAACACTAGCTAAGTTATCATAAAGAAACTACTGACCTTATTCAAAATAACACTGGTATCGAATTGTTGCGGTTTGGTTTTAGTATATAACTCCAAAGCCTTTATTAACCGTAATCCTCGGCCTGGTGACAACATGACTAAGTCAGAAAGTATTGCAAGAAATTAGTCTACTGAGAAAGATGAAATTTCAGTTGGTTACTATGCATTTTATAGTCACGTTATCTGATAACATCTGTGTATGATAGGTAGGTATAATAAATTGTAATTTGGGATATCTAATGCAACATAATCTTAAACGCATGTAAAGTTTTTTGCAGGTATCAGTTAGTCACGTTATCTGATAATAGCATTTTTTTATTTATTTGAACAACTTGTGCTCCGCGCAAAAAAATTCTCCCGCAGTAAAACGTAGCTTTTATAGGCTCCCGGGATAGTCATATTATTATGATTATCCCGGGATTCAGCCTCGGGATTTTTAAGGTAACTTCAACCCAAATTTTTTAAAATCGGCAAGGCACAGGTCACGTACGGAACAACGATAGATATAGCTTAGCGCGCTAATTCTAAATCTATGGGGACAACATTACTTTTATATATCAGCTACCTGCCAAAACAGTCTCGTTCTAATCGGTCCAGCCATTACAGCGATTACCAGGAACAAAGTAACAAACAAAAATTGAAAAATAAATTGGCGTAAGTATCGTACCGTGTTCTTAAGAATGGAGACTTTTTTATTTTTATTATTACAAACAAACACTCCAATTTAATTAATATGTAAAGATAACTTTCTGCCCTAATATAAATTTAAAATGAACCAGTGCATTGTTTAAAAAAATCTATTCTGGCAACCCGACCAAAACTAAATCAATAAGTGGGTCGGTTATCTATTATATTTAAATAAAATTGATTGTCTGTTTGTTATATTGAAATGACAATTTTTTTCTTCATGTATATGAATATATATGGTAGATACGCCAAACATTTTCAAAGTTTTTTCTGTCTTTCTGTTTTATAAATTGTTTATTAATTCTCTCCACAGGTCTCATAACAGTGCGATACAAAGCAAGTATGTAGTATGGTTGCTTTTTCATTAAATGCACTTTATAAAATATACCTCGATGGAATAAAATTCTCGAAGGATATGACTAAGCATGATTTAATATCTGTTACTTAATAAAACATGTCCATTAATGCGCTTCCACATGCGAGGCTACTGTAATTTCATTAGATTGAAAGTAAAAAAAAACAGTGTACGCTTATAGAAAAAAAAGTTGAAATATAGAGATAGTTAAGATTTCGCAAAAAAAATAATACATACGAACTGTTATCGTCGTTTTGACATCTTTGGACATTTTAATTTTCTTTTAATTATTTCTTCATTTATATTGATTGTATTTAGTTTCTTTTTTATATGTCAAACTTATTTGGGACTTATTGCATTTAAGGTAGAAAACAAAAAATTGGCATATCGTTACCTGGACACGGACATAGGCTACTCTTTTTCTATCCCCGCTTTCTTTAATGGGGATGGAAGTTTGTATGGAGCATTCCGCAATTTTTAAGGTAGCTAATAAATAATATGCCGATTATTTGTCACTACTAAAAAATAGAAAATGAAGAGGTAGAAGCAGCATTAAAATAATATTCTATTTCGTAACCGGGAGAGGAACCATGTTTTCCCGAATTCATCGCCAACAAAGCCGCGTGCAAAAGGTAGTATTCAATAAAATTAGCTACTGGTATCAATACGTTTATTAAGAAATATGTTAGAAACATCTAAATGAAATATTTTAGTAATATTGCACAATCACTTCGCTGGTGTCTCGTCAGCATCAAAATGATAAACGTCTTTCACATGAACCTGGTACTTTTCACTTGCATTCAGGAGTGCAGTCACTCCTTTGGCCACCAACTTTCCTGACTCGTTATGAAACGTCGTTTCTGTCAATGCTTGGTTGCCTTGCTTTATTGCTGATGTTTCAACTGTAATCACTTCACCAATCCGGGCAATACTGATGAAGCTGATGGCAAGCAATAATGTAAAGTGAGTAACTTAAACCACGACGACCCATGAGGTGTAATGGTTGAGATGTCGGCTGCTGCATCTAGGGTTCCGGGTTCAATCAACGGGCAGTATAAATATTGGTGTGCATGAAAAACATGTCTGATTGTAGGTTTTGTTTAAAATATATATGGGGCTAGATGGCGCTGTGCGAATAATAATAATAAATATCTTCTGATATTCACACAGCGCCATTTAGCACCAAACTAAGCATAAGCCTAATATATGGATAATAAACAACGAAAACCTCAGTCAAACCTCTTAACCATTACACCACATGGGTCGACAAATAAAAACAACGCTTGCCTACCGTTGTGTTCAAACACAAGCGTTATACGATGAATCGTTTACTGAGGTTTCCTGAAGCCCAAGTCCCTTTTCCATCCCTGTATATCCTTTTACCTCTACTCATTTGAAAGTCGGCAACGTATTTATATTGTTAAGCATAGCGTAGAACGCCCGATGGACCGACTTGCTGGAGGCTGTTCGAGAGAAGCGGAGAACCGAAATATCTGGCGCAAAATGCGGGATACCTATATCCAGCAGTGGACTACGATAGACTGAAGAGGGAAATAATGATTTCGTTTTTTGAAGTTGCAAGTGTCAGTGTTGCGATATCACATAACATCTGATAAAGATGTCTGCTATTAAAAAAACCTATCGTACTATTATTATAGTATATTATAAGGGATTCGCCAAAAGGCTTTTTAAAAAACTTATTTTTACAAAACTTTAATTATTAGGTAAGATACAGAGGATTTAGAAATAATGAGTTGGATATTAATATATAAATATAAAGAATTAGAAGTTTAGGGAACTCCGACCCGTACCGATTTGTGAGACCAACTGAGGATTTGGGACTCGTCTCTGTGGACGGCTTGCTAGTATGCTTATCTTAGCTATTTGCTATTTACATTGTTAGGGTATAACAGTACGAAGAAGAAGATTTTTAGACTCACTCAACATGCAAGCTCGTTGTTAACGGTATCTTCCCAGATGCACCTAAATGCGCAAAAGTGGACAATGTGTCCACGCATGCTGCTATGAAGCCTCCGTGAAGCATGTCCCCAGCATTGCACATGCTTCGATCCACCTTAAAACTGCTGATACTGTTGGTTTTCGTTACGGATTTAATGGTAACCTGAAAATTTACTGATTTATTGACATAATAAAATAATTACTTGTTTAATGATTAAGGCAAGCAATCATTTTCATGCTCACCTTATGGTCAGTGATTCGCCTGACCATAAGGTGAGCGGTATTGAAGGAGACCAACAACTGACAGTTATTATTCTCTATCAATGCCGCACTGCGCCCGACACCCGAGACAACAGATGTTAGGTCTCTTATACCCGGTAATTTCACTAGCTACGGTATGTATGTATGTAGTTTTCTATATTGCCTGCTGCAACCTAAGCGGATTTACAGATTTTAATACATGAGGTATCACTAGATTTGTCTTAATATTACGAGTGTCACTGGGTACATAAAAAGTATAGAAATTCAAAATTGCTGATTTTAAACTCCATTTTGTTAGTTTTGAAAAAAAATATTTTCCCAATCACTTCGACTGGGGTATGGTTAAATAACAAAAAATTGTATAGTTTATATAGAAGTTTTTGCTAAATAGGCCTTTCAAAAAATAGTATGAGTTTGTGAAAACAGTACAACGCTTTGTTTACGAAATATCGTTAGGAAAATACAGTGCTCTCAGCTGTCTGAACTCACATCTATGAGTTACTAACACATCTGAAATACATAATAAATTTAAAAAAATCTCAAAAAAACTCGACTGTTAAAAATTGGTGTTGCAGGCGGGAGATAATTATAATGTTTGCACTGAAGTTACCTTAAGTTTGTCTTCCTTTGAGCAGTCGAGCTTTTTGTACTTTTTTAAAAATTAATGGTTAACCATAAAGCCAAAATTTTACCTTTTTATGTTTAAAATTTCCAACAGTGAATCACTCTGATACTTATAGTATATTATATTAAATTATCTGTGCTGATACTAAGAACTAGAGCGTCGGTGGCTCAATGGTGTGGACTGTTGCCTTCCGATTAGGCAGGTTCAAATCCCGCCATGTACCAATGTGTTTTGGAATTTTCGAAATAAAATATATACGTTATCCGACGCTAGTACGGTGAAGGAAAACATCGAGTGGAAGTCGGCCAATGCACAATGGGCCCGCGTGGACGACTAAGACCTATATGCTTTATACGGGTAGGTTCGTACCCCTCGGTGGGGACGTTTAATGAGCTGACGATGATGACTAAGAACTAATTTTAAATGTATAGTTTAATTGTTAACTTATGTAATTAATAAACTAACGTTACACGATATGTGCATAAAAAATCTTCTAAAACGCCACCTGCTAGCTCTGGTTTTAACTTTACGAGTTTCCCAGCTAAAAGATATAAAACTAACTTAAGTCTTGCAATATAAAATAAATGGCTTTAGCAAGAATTATATATATTGCGAAGATTGCGTTCGTCTCTGTATTATTTTATTTTGTCTATTGTAAAATCCTAATAAGCTTAAACCTTTGACACTTTCAATATTTGACGACCCATTTGGTGTAGCGGTTGAGACGTCGACTACTACACCAAGGATTCCGGGTTCGATTCCCGATCAGAACAAACATTTGTGTGCATGAACATGTTTGTTTGTAATGGTCTGGGTGTTTTCTATGTATAATGTACCTATGTATTTACAAAAAAAAAATGCATAATTAAGTGTTTTTATCTGTTGTTAAGTACCCATAATACAGGCTTCACGCTTAACCTGGGGCCACGGTAACGGCGGGGCAAGGGGTGCTAAGAATCTCCGGCAGAGATCCGGCTACCCAATCAAACAACGACGGCAATTAAAACTGGCAACATATAACACGCGCACACTGAGGACTGACGAAAAGCTATTAGAGCTGGAAACGGAGTTAGGCAGGATGCATTGGGACATAATAGGTTTGTGTGAAGTCCGAAGAGAAGGGAGGATACCACAATACTGCAATCCGGCAACCTGTTTTCCTAACGGGAGGGCGACCAGCTATCCCAGGGTGGTGTCGGGTTTCTCGTCCATAAGTCTCTCATCAACAACATCGTGAAGATCGAAAGTGTGTCAGCTAGGGTAGCGTACCTTGTATTAAGAATCACTAAGCGTTATGCGCTGAAGGTGATACAGGTTTACGCACCAACTTCATCGCACTCCGACGATGAAGTGGAGGTTATGTATGATGATATCAGCAGAGCAATGCATACCTCCAAGACACACATTACGGTCGTTATGGGAGACTTCAACGCAAGGCTGGGCGTTCAAAGTGGTTGTGAGTTGAAAGTGGGGCAATATGGATTTCGTCATGACCACCCGAAGACATATATTTAACGACGTCTCTGTGATCGCCAGGGTGAAAACCGGTAGCGATCACCGTATGGTAAGAGGCACGTTAAATATTAATGTTCAACTGGAGAGGTCTCGCCTGATGAAGTCTACGCTCCGACCTAACGTGCTTCAAATCAATAACCCCGAGAGCTTTCAACTCGAACTGCAGAATCGCTTTGAAGGCCTAGAGAGCTGCGTAACAGTGGACGATATAAATAGCGGGCTAGTGGAAACTCTGCAAACAGTTGGGTCTAAGTTTTGCAAGGGACAACGCAAATTAAGACCCAATAAACTATCTCAACAGACTCTCGATCTCATGGCGACAAGACGACTCAATCGATGAAACTGCAGTCTTCAGACGACGCGTCACAATACCGGCAGCTCAATAGACGTATATCCAGCTCCTTGCGACGCGATATTCGTCACTTTAATACAAAGTGTATTAAAGAGGCGATCGAACGGAACAGAGGTTCCAAGGTGTTCGCGAGGAACATGTCTGTTGGGCAAAGCCAGCTGACTAGTCTGAAGACTAACTGTGGAAATGTAGTCTCATCCAAACCAGAGATTTTGAGGGAGATTGAGAAGTTTTACAGCGAGTTATATACCGCTACACAGATTCTCGCTTCAAGCTTAGCCGAAGACCCGAGAGCTAAGTTAACCCGACATTTATCTGAGGATATCCCGAAAATCACCTTGAGCGAGATTAGGATGGCTCTGAAACAACTTAAGCGAAATAAGGCCCCCGGAGAAGACGGAATTACCGCAGAGCTTTTGAAAGCAGGTGGCACGCCAGAGTTTAAGACCCTTCAGAAGCTCTTTAATTCCGTGATCCGTGAGGGTACGACGCCAGAGGCGTGGAGCAATGGCGTGGTGGTGCTTTTCTTCAAAAAAGGTGACAAAACCTTGCTGAAGAATTATAGACCCATCACGCTATTGAGCCACATTTACAAGTTGTTCTCCAGAGTCATCACGAACCGTCTCGCGCGTAGGTTTGATGATTTCCAGCCCCCCGAACAAGCCGGGTTCCGCAAAGGCTTCAGCACCATAGACCACATACATACGCTGCGGCAGGTTATACAGAAGACTAGAGAGTATAACTGGCCATTATGCTTGGCGTTTGTGACTATGAGAAAGCCTTTGATTCGATCGAGACTTGGGCTGTGCTTCAGGCCCTCCAACGGTGCCATATTGACTTTCGCTATATCGAAGTATTGAGATGTCTGTACGAGAGCGCTACTATGTCAGTCCGTGTACATGAAGAGCTTACACAACCTATCCAATTGCACCGAGGAGTGAGACAGGGAGACGTTATATCTCCGAAACTGTTCACAGTTGCGTTGGAAGATATGTTTAAGCTGCTCGATTTGGAAAGGACTTGGCATCAACGTCAATGGCGAGTACATCACTCATCTTCGATTTGCCGATGATATAGTAGTCATGGCAGAATCCATGGAGGATTTAAGCACTATGCCTATCGAAACCCTAGACAGAGCTTCTCAACAGGTGGGTCTTAAAATGAAAATGGACAAGACGAAAGTCATGTATAATGCCCATGTCGTACCTATACCGATGTCAGTTGGAAGTTCTGTCCTAGAAATTGTAGACGAATATGTGTACCTGGGACAGGTAGTCCAAATGGATAGGTCCAACTTCGAGAAGGAGGTTTCTCGTCGAATCCAATTAGGATGGGCAGCGTTCGGGAAGTTAAGGCAGATCTTTTCTTTACGAAACGAGGATATCCGTAGGAGAACTAGGGTGACCGACATAGCCCAGAGCATTAGCAAGTTGAAGTGGCAGTGGGCAGGGCACATAGTGCGTAGAACCGATGGCCGATGGGGCGGAAAGGTTCTCGAGTGGCGTCCACGTAACGGAAAGCGAAGCGTTGGCCGACCTCTAACCAGATGGACGGATGATCTGGTTAAGGTGAGCAGATGGATGTCAACTGCAAGGGATCGGTCCGCGTGGAAATCATTAGGGGAGGCCTTCGTTCAGCAGTGGACATAATTAGGCTGTAATGATGATGATGGGACGAGATAGCACTGAGTGAATGTCAGTGGATATTAATTTATTTAAAAAAAAACGTAAATAAACACTAGCTAGAAAAATACTAACCTTATTCAAAATAACACTGGTATCGAATTGTTGTGGTTTGGTTTTATTATATAGCTCCAAACCTTTTATTAACCGTAATCCTCGGCCTGGTGACGACATGACTAAGTCAGAAAGTATTACGAAACAAGTCTACTAAGAAATAATAAGTTTCAATTGATTGCATTGCATTTTATAGTCACGATATCTGGTAACATCTGTGTATGGTAGGGATACACAATAAATTGTTATTTAGGATATCTGATATACTAAATAAATAAAATTAATATAGCCACAATAAATTGTCATTTGGACTGATATCCTAAATTTAAGTTTATTGTGCCTACCTATATACCATACACAGATGTTATCAGATAACGTGACTATAAAATGCAATGTAATGCAACATAATCTTAAACGCATTTGAAGGTTTTCGCAGAAATCAGTATTTAGAAATCAGATAAGGAGGGACACTTTTTTCAACTTTGGAAGTGTCTCTCGCGCAAACTATTCAATTTATAAAAAAATCATATGAGAAACCTCAATACCATTTTTTTAAGATCTACACATTAATACCACACAGGTCGGGGTACGAAGAAAAAAAAATAAAGTTTCAGTTCAATGGGAGAACCCCAAAATATATATAATATAAGTTCTTATTAAACCTGTGTTAAAACCTAATAACAGTTCACAGAATACATATACGTACAAAGTTTGAATAGTGTAGTGCTTATAATTTCGGAGAATTAAGGGGTTGTGATATTCGGACGGACGGACAGACAGACGGACTTGACGATAAGGGTTCCGTTTTTTGCCATTTGGCTTGGGCATAGATATCTTCGAAAATATTCATTTAAATCATATGCTGTAAAGGGCAATATCTATATTAAATCAACAATTTATTTAAGGTACTTAATTGGATAAGGATTAATGCTGTATTGGTTAAAGACGCTTTTTAACCAATCGCTTTTTTTTGTAAATAACATAAAAAATGTTATTGTGGGATATCCATAAGAGACAAATACCATCGCGGAGTTTTTTGAAGACCATTTCAATGTGTACAATACTTAGTACATTTTTTTAATAAATCTTACAAACGCAATATAAACGGAAAAAATAAGTTATTTACGACATTACATTAGAAACCTCAAAAATAACTGTATTTCTCCACTATTTAATAGATGTTTATAATACATAAAAACCTTCCTCTTGATCACTCCATCTCTTAAAAAAACCGTATCAAAATCCGTTGCGTAGTTTTAAAGATTTCAGTGCACATAGGGATATAGGGTCATAGGGACAAAAAGCGACTTTGTTTTATATTATGTAGCGATGACTTCGCAAACGTAACTTCTCATCCCATGACTTTAATTTAAACAACACTGACAACACTGAATATATAACAAGAACTAACCAATACATTAAAATCTGTAGTTCATTGGTTAACACTTAATACTAAAAAAATATTTTGACGAAAACATTTTTGATACATTTTATACAAAGAAATAATCACCCGCTAAATTGAAACAGTTTTGACAATCTTCATATCGACTTAGGGCTGCCGACCATTGCGCAGTTTCTAAAATTAACGTCTAAACGGTTCTTCGACTCTGCATCCGAACATTGAAACCCCCTAATTGCCGAAGCTGCTAATTATCCAACATTACCAAACAACCGCACCTTTACGCAAACCACCAAACGTAGACGTACCCGGGATGTGCTCGACAATGCAGATGATCCAATCACTGTCGCCATTGCGGCAGACAAAGCGCGTAAAGCATCCCATCAGGACACACGCAACACTTCAAGAGATTCCGTCCCAGCCGGCAGGGGCAATCATCGCGAGTCCCTGTAGGTTCGACCAGTCCCTATTCACGCTACCGGCACGTGCCCGGTCGCTTTTCTCCACAAACTTATACAAGTTTACCTAGCCCTCCCCCCTGCAACGCCCTAAGCCGAGGTTCGCGTCCCACTCTGGGTCACCCTTAGGCCCGTTGCATAATCTTTTGGACTGAGAGCTATCTACGCTCGACAATTGTCCGGTGAAGCTGTAAAGGCCACCTGCGGCCAAAACTTATAAGTCATCCCCAAAAAAGGCCGATAAATAAGATATCTACAACTTAATGATTTTTTAAATCGGCCCAGTAGTTCCTGAGATAAGTGCGTTCCAACAAACTAACTAACAATCAAACAAACAAACTTTTCAGCTTTATGACAAGCATTATGAAGTCTTTAATTGTTTGTAAAAGCCATATAAAATATATTATGTAACAAAATCGAAAAGTGCGTCTGACCGAGGCAGGGTTCTCAAAACACTAGCAGCATTCCCGCGCTGAATAGCAATGCTAGTCTTTAATTGTTTTATATATTTTCTAACGCGAAATCATCTCCCAGCCCAACTTCTCAATGTCGATGCAAACTGATTGCAGTTCACACCATACACGTATTACATACATTTATGTACATGAACATGTCTGTTTGTAATGACATGCTTGTTTCTATGTATAATATGTAATTTAAAAAATATATACAGTTTGTGAATTTCGAATCATTGGCATCCGACCTATTATTATTTTTGTTTTGAAGTAAAACTTTTATTTCAGGAATACTTGTATTGTACTCAAATTATGATTTTTTCTCTAGGAACCTAATACCATATATATTAATCTGCTGGCTGCAATATTTAACATAAAAGATGGTAGCTACATATTTACAAAAGGTATAGACTTGGATTCTTACAATTCGTTCATCATCAGCTCATTAAACGTCCCCACCGAGGGGCACGAGCCTACCCGTATAGGGTGATTAGGCCTTAGTCGTCCACGTGTGCCCAGTGAATCTCTTCGCAGGCGTGCACAGGTTTTCTCACGATGTTTTCCTTCACCGTAGGAGCGTCGAATAACGTACATATGGTTTTCGAAAATCCGAAAACACATTGGTACGTGGCGGGTTTGAACCTAGGCCCTCCCGGTAGGAGGGCGACAGTCCACACCATTGAGCCACCGACGCACTAAACAATTCGTTAGTATTTTAGTTTATCAGGAGTATTCAATAAAATAATTTTCTACTAAGATACGTTTATATACAATCATGTTTAAATATTTAACATGCTAATATTAACATTACACAATCACTTTGCTGGTGTCTCGTCATCATCAAAATGATAAATTTCTTTCACTAAACCCTGGTACTTATCATTTCCATTGAGGAGTGAAGTCACTCCTTTCGCCACCAAATTTCCTGACTCGTTACTAAACGTCGTTTCTGTCAATGGGTTGTTGCCATGTCTTAGTACTGTTGTTTCAACTGTTATCTCTTCCCCAATCCGGGCAGCACTGATGAAGCTGATGGCAAGCAAGTTAAAGTAAGTTAGTGACTTAAACAGTATTTTATTAGTAGGCAAACAAGCAGACGAGACGGTTAGCCTGATTTTCAATGATTCCGCCACCCATGGGTACTCACAACTCTTACGTCCGACGAGTACGTAGCTGACCTTCAGATAAATAAATTAATAAATATCCACTGACATTCACACAGCGCCATCTAGACCCAAGTTAAAGGTGAAGCCTATATTTGGGTACTAAACAAGGAATAAACATAGTTATAATTTTTTTTTGTAAATACATACATAGAAAACACCCAGACTATTACAAACAGACATGTTCATGCACACAAATGTTTGTACCGCCCGGGGATCGAACCCGGAACCATTGGTGTTGTAGTCGACGTCTTAACCGCTACACCAAATGGGTCGTCATTAGATCAGATAGGAATGAGGGAATAAATTGGTGGAAGTGAAAGGTTACAACCCTAGTTAACTCAATCATGCGAGGAACGAAAGCGTTGTTTCAAGACAAAGTTAGGCGAGTACGACAACTTTAATACCTACTTATAATAGTAGTCGATAACATGTTATTTTGAAACAAACTCAAAATTGATTCATTCAAATAAATACATAACACTTTTGAATCGTCAAGAAGTTATTTTTAATGAATCTACTACCGGTTCGGGTGGTTGTTATTTACCGAGAAGATACCGGCAAGAAACTCGTGTAGTTACTCTTTTCAGTTAAATCAGTCAGAATCAGTTATTCACTTCTATACATATTTTTACCCTGACCGTTTCTCTACGATTATATTGGAACTGAGTAGGAAAATTCTAATGCTGACAATCTGACAATCTCGTATACAGTGAGCGCGAACGACGAAAAGGCCTATATGGTTAAGGGTCTTTTCTTAGTGAACCTAGGCTGGCTAGAGTAATCTTTACATTCTGCAACATAAAACAGGCGGTTATCCTTCGAGTTGCGAAGAACGCCAACTAGTTAATGTATGAAGGAGCCTTGCTTCCACACGACCGGAATACCACGACCTCACAGAAAACAGGGATGAAACAAAGCTTCATGTTGTGTTTGATCGTATGTGTGAGCCCTAAATATCCTTTACCCCTCCCCATTTGAAGGTCGGCAACGTATTTGTTGATTCTTTGGAGTTAAGGGTTTTTTTCCCGACCTGACTACTGCTGTTGGCCGCAGATGGCCTTTACAGCTTCATCGGGCAATATAGGAGTTGAGACAACACTAAGCTCGTTTGCTTACCTATGAAATAAAAACAAACACTCGTACAAAGAACATGCTTCGGTACTTACTCAACGTGCAAGCTCATTGTCCACGCTATCTTCCCAGATGCACCTAAATGCGCAAAGGTGGGCAATGTGTCCACGCATGCTGCTATGAAGCCTCCGTGAAGCGTGTCCCCACCATTGCACATGCTTCGATCCACCTTGAAACTGCTGATACTAGTGGTTTTCGTTAATGATTTAATGGTAACCTGAAAATGGACTGATATATGTATTTACATAGGTAATCACTACATAGTATAAACATTACATGAAACTATTTTCTTTCGTGCTACGTTCGTTAAAAGAAAGTCGCTTGCTCTGTCCCTAATATCCCTTTTGTATGCTTAAATCTTGAAGACTACGCAACGGATTTTGATGCGGTTTTTTAATAGATAGAGTCATAAAAGAGGAAAACTATTAAATAGTGTAATTTTTTAATCTAATGTGATGTTGTACATAATTTCATTTTTCCGCTTACAATGCAAACGCAGGCTTGACCATACGAGATCAAAATAATGTAAAAGTATTGTACACATTGAATATATACCTATATACTCCGCGATGGTATATTTATAATATAACTCTTATGGATGTCCCACAATAACATTTATTGACATTTACTTTTTACGACAAATAATGGTTAATTTTCGAAGCGATTTTAACCAATATACCATTATCCTTAACCAATGGGGACTACTGCAAGTGAATTTGCCACTACGCGACGCTTAGTGTCGCGTGAGGTCCAAATTTTTATATGTCTATGTTTCAAGCATACAATTTACAAAGGTTTCGTATCGTGAAAATCGATGATTTCGTGATAATAACTAAATATTTTTTTATTTGCCTGTTGATTAGTGGTCTCCTTTATGATATTATCACAATTGGGGATTATTTGGCGATAAATTTATTTGAATTAAAAAGCGAATTACGACATATGATATGTCGTAATTCGCTAATCAATCAACTAATCATGCGATGCAATAATACAATTTGGGTTGTAGCTGAAAATGAGCGGTTTGCTTTTGGTAAAGCCAATGCTGAGCTATGATCACAGATTTCCCAATACAGGAGATGGGGCAAGCCGCGTTTAAAGTGCGACAACTGTAAGCTCAACGAGCATACACTGGCTACCAGTTTACGCTCTGTGAGACGAGTCAAGACGCACGAATATTAGAAGAAATTACCGTTTTTTTTCCAAAATGCCATCCTGTGCAATTGTAACATGCCATCACCGCAATGAATCAGTAAATTTACCAAGAAATATAATAACTTTTCACAGGTAAGAACCGAAAAGAAATTGCGACACTGGGACTGCCTATAAACTTGGCGGCTTGTCCAGTCTAATGTATATTCTGATGTCTGTGGCTATGATCCTTTTGTATCACTGCGACACACATAGGTACTTTGGGCTAAGTTTTGATTAAATAATCTATGTTCGAAGGGGCTAACGCTAACTTTAACTCGCTACTTTATATAGGTGAGATTATAACTGCGATACATATTAAAACTGCTTTATCTCATAAGATATCAATTTAATCGAATGACGTAGGTAAAGGTAATTTTGTTTGAAATTAAATATCATGTTTAATTACTGGTTATAGTGAGCTAAACTTAAAAGATGTATGTTGTCGTGGACTTTTGTGCATTACTTTTTAATGGGTAACAATACTTGATTTTTGCTAAACTTTCACCGTTTTCGCAGCGGACGCAAGACGCAACGAAAGCTCTCAGTAGGAAAAAAAGACCCCGATTTTGAAACATTCTTCCTTGCTGTTCCGCTCCTATTGTGCTTAGCATGCTGATATTATAGCCTTTAGACTTTCTCGATAAAGGGGCTATCTATAACCGAAATATTTTTTCAAATGGGACCAGAAGTTCCTGAGATCAGGGTGTTCAAACAAAATAAACTCTTCAGCTTTATAAGTAATATTATATACGATTACCAAAAATCCTCGAAGTGATATTAGTTTTAGTTACCTGTCCGATGATCACTATTTGCG
Organism: Leucinodes orbonalis; assembly: GCA_019425675.1. Lineage (NCBI taxonomy): Eukaryota > Metazoa > Arthropoda > Insecta > Lepidoptera > Crambidae > Leucinodes > Leucinodes orbonalis. Next base: position 20,052 of record PQWD01005639.1, read on the forward strand.
ATAGGTTTATGACGAATTGTTTATTAAAGTAGTGAGCTTAGTTGACAATTTAATAAATTTAACTTATTTATTATATACCTACATATATATATACAGTTGAGTTCTATGTTCTCCCTCATTGTTAGACATACATGGAAGTACAAAACACGATAATGTACTGTAATGTGCCCACAAGAAGCACTATGACCAATTGTCATCGTAAAATGGAGAAACTTTATTCATTAATTAAAAGAAAACGACCTATTGAGTACTACAATATTGTTTGTTTTAAAGTTTTTGTAACATATATTTTGAGGGAAACTATATAGCTTGTTGACAGGTTTTTATTCAAATAAATAGTCAAACACAAAACCAAAATTGTACCTATTAAAATTTTAGACTAGCTGGTATGTATACGCTATTTTCTAAAATAAATATTTTTTCTGAATAAAACCTACTTAAGTTTTTCCCTATTACATCTGTTAACTGCCAATAAAAATTTCGTCAAAATCGGTCAAGCCATTACAAATATATAAGCAACAAATAGACAGACAGATAAAATTTCAAAAAATGTTATTATGGGTATATGCACTTACAATTACATGATTAATTATACTGTGATTATACCTATATAGAAATGAATCTAGTACAAAACGGTTATTTGAATATTACAAACAGACACTCCAATTTTATTCATAAGTATAGATGTAGAACGTCGGTGGCCCAGTGGTGTGGACTGTCGCCATCCTACCGGGAGGGCTGAGGTTCAAATCCCGACACGTACCAATGTATTTTCGAATTTTCGAAAAATATATGTACGTTGTCCGACGCTCTTACGGTGAAGGAAAACATCGTGAGGAAACCTTCATGCACGCCTGCGAAGAGATTCGAAGGTTGTGTGTGAAGTCGTCCAATCCGCACTGGGCCCGCGTGGACGACTAAGGCCTAATCATCCTATACGGGTAGGCCCGTGCCCCTCGGTGGGGACGTTTAATGAGCTGATGATGATGATGATGGATGATATGTACGTTATCGGACGCTCTTACGGTGAAGGAAAACATCGTGAGGAAACCTTCATGCACGCCTGAGTAGAGATTCGAAGGTTGTGTGTGAAGTCGTCAAATCCGCACTGGGCCCGCGTGGACGACTAAGGCCTAATCATCCTATACGGGTAGGCCCGTGCCCCTCGGTGGGGACGTTTAATGAGCTGATGATGATGATGATGGATGATATGTACGTTATCGGACGCTCTTACGGTGAAGGAAAACATCGTGAGGAAACCTTCATGCACGCCTGCGAAGAGATTCGAAGGTTGTGTGTGAAGTCGTCCAATCCGCACTGGGCCCGCGTGGACGACTAAGGCCTAATCACCCTATACGGATAGGCTCGTGCCCCTCGGTGGGGACGTTTAATGAGCTGATGATGATGATAGATGACCAACACAGTGTATCTCTCTGGCAGATACTTATTTTATATGGTATAGATCTTAACTTATATACCTAATTTAAAAACTGGACTGTTCTACTCATTCAATTAGGTCATCGTGGCCTGGGGCAATGGCTATGGTGGTCGTCTGATCGCTGTTGGGTCGTTGCTTTTGGTTCATAAAAAGACTACAAATACGCCACCTGTTAGCTTTGGTATTAACTTTACGAATTATCCCGCTAAAACATGTAGAACTTCTTCGTTAAGTCTTGTGTTGTGTTAAATAGATGGCGCTAGGAAAGTATACTATTCCTCTAATTTTTGTTATGCTAGGGCCACACTAGGGCTTAACTTAAACGCTATTCTAATGCTCATCAACGCCATAACTATCGTGATAAATTTAACGTGCTAAAGTGGTTGGCAGTAAAAGGCCTAGATCAGGGTTGCCAACCATATTTATAATAAAATATTGTACGGTTTTTTAATGTAAATGTAGGTACTCTATACTTTACGAAAGTATTAAAGTACGTAAAAATACTTTGTTTTGCATAACTTGATTTGATGATGCTGTTTTTGATATTAGTTTTTTGTTCTACACACTAACAATACAAACATTTAAAATATTTTTATTACTCACCGTAGGAATAGATAGGAATAGAATAAAATAGGTATCGGTAGGAATAGAATATATATTACGGAATAAATAAATACCAGTTTTTAGTATCGGAAAGGATTACAATTTCTAATACAAAATGCAACACCTATAATAACCAATGTACTTTGGATGCAAAAATATAAGGAGGCAATATTCTATATATCAAAACACACGTGAGATCCCTTTGCAATCACGATACTAATTAACATATAAAGTATGACCGCTTCAACGCATTCGTTTCCGCGTTAATCTGTTTGATGTACCGACGATCGAGTTGTAAACGGCGTTGTAATGCCGTTGAAAATTATCACGTTTATGTGGTGGCCACACCTGAAGTTGACGGCCATCAACGCGTTAATAATTCACAGTTCCCATTAGTGTGACCCAATATATTACGAAAATTATCACTAGGTTGCTTAGTAATAGTAAAGAAAATACTAACCTTATTCAAAATAATACTGGTATCAAATTGTTTCGGTTTGGTTTTAGTATATAACTCCAAAGCTTTTATTAACCGTAATCCTCGACTCGATGACGACATGGCAAAGTTAGAAATTCGTCGTCGGAAGTCTATAAGTAATAAGAACTATCTGTTGTTTACAATACATTTTATAGCCATGTTAACTGATAATATCTGTGAAAAGTAGCTACGTCCATTAAATTGTAATTTAGCATATGAAGGCCGTTGAGTCTCGTTAAAGAATACGGGACCTCAATGTTACTTACAGTTTTTTGGAGAAACGCATTAGATTTATTATTGAAGCTGATTATTATTATTTTTAATAACTTTCTGTCATAAAATTCATGAATAAATATAAATTAAAATCGATTTAACGCAAACAAATGAATCAGACTAACCAGCCAGAGTGCGTTTGTTATTATTTTTTATTCTGTCTGGCAACCCTGCCAAAACCAAATCAACAAGCGGGTTTTGCTTGTGACTGTCGGTTTATTCGCAGGTTATTGGAAATAAATATTTCCCTTTCAATTCTACAAATCCAATCTATATTTCAGTTGCTTCGCGAGGTGTTTAAGTAATAGTAACTTCATATTGTGTCATTCTTATCGATATGTGTATTGTTGATCTTAAATTCACGTGACAGATGTTACAGTAGTACTTAAATCAGTTTTTAGCTCGTTTATTTGAAATTATTGTTTGCACGATGGAAGATACTATTGGAAACATCGCTGAAGTATTGGCCAGTTCTACTAAAACAGGTATTTTATTAATATTAGGAGTAATTGAATAGACAATCCGTGATAACTTTTTGACGTTCGTCATATAAATAAACCAACCAAATTGAAAACAACTTCATGTAACCACGGTGTTTTTTCTAAATATGTCGCAGGCTTAATGTTTGTGCGTAATAATTGAAAGGTAATTTAGAGAAAGCTTTACAAATCGTTATGACAATTTGGTATTCGGTATACTTTCATTAAAGGCTCGAAAGTTGTAATAGCATGCCCAATAATTTGCATGTCAAGTGCTTCGCATCGTGGCTGCATTGTAATCCAAACATCAATAAGATTTTTCGATACGAAGAAAACATTTGAATAATAAAATAAATTCAGTGTTCAATATTATATTATCACATTTGATCGATTCCGGTTTTTCCGCCATCATATGCAGTGTATAATGAAATGACACATCGAATTTGTGAGCAATAAGCATATTGAACCTTATTGATTTGAGATAAGAGTAATGTTTTCGATTGATTTAGGTTAGAAGGTCAGAGATGTGTACTATTGATGAAGGCAGTGATTTCTACATAAAACTCTTTTTTTGTAAAGTTATAACATATTTTAATAGGATTAATTGCACATACTAAACTTATTTGAAAAGAATAAGGCTTAGATTTGACATAAATATTGTTTTAAATATAATCAGCAAGCAAGTGAACTTTATAAATTACAAATAGTTATTAGTATACAATAATTTGTCAATCTAATTCATAACCGAGATTGTATAAAGTGAACTACCACACAAAATGTTTAATTTTTTAACCGCACACCTTTCAAATATTTGTTTTCATGAACATGTCTCTATAATTAGGTCTATATGGAGGCTGTTTTTTAAAAAACTTTGAAGGCAATTTAGAATTTCCTATTACATGATTTTATTGATTCAACAGCATTTGTGAGGAACGTTATCCTAGAAATCTATTTGTGCATTTCAGTAACCTTTTTCATTCCAGCTAGAGTAATTTTTGTTCTGATTGGATCAATCAATATAGATAATTTAATACAAAAAAAATTATAATTTAAAATGAAAGTTCCTCAGATGAGCACTATCATCCAAAATCAGCCATTCCTATAAATAAATGAAATGCAATGATAATCTGTATATACAAAGGTAGATATGCCATCCGTGCCTCTAAAACAAAGTGCTGAAGAGAGTACAGTTTGTACTCTTTTGTTTAGGTAAATGCGTTTGAAATTCGAAATATGTGTATGTGTGCTGTCACTGCATTTGGAACACTTTTTTCGATTGTTTTGTCAGCATATCACAAATCCATACTTTTTACACCATTGATGAAATGTCAATGATAACACTCATTAATTTTAAAACTGTTACAGAATTGTATATCATATAAATAATATTTTTATTTGTGACAAAGAGGAGTCCAATTTCAATTTATTTAGTTCACTCCAACTACTAAGTAATAAATATCCAATATCTAACGTGATGTATTCATCAAAGTTCTTGTGAAATTTTTACTAAACTCAATATTCTAACATTTTTTTAATAACATATACTAGTGCTCCAATTAAAATGTGTCCAAATAGTCTGTCCGAAAACTAATTTTGAAAATAAAGCTTTTATTAACTTAAGCATGAATAATAGTGTATTTCATTAGGTATTTGTATCACAGAAAGACCACCCAACATCTATTGTTTGTAAACACAGGTATTGTAAAAGTATTTTTGCAAGTCATTAACGATTTATGAAGCTGATCGCATCAAACTAACTTTTACACCTATTTTCTTTAATGCTTTGAACTATCATACCAATTCATTAATCTAGAGATGTTTCTATATAGTCTTAGATTTTAAAAACATTCTAATTATAAAGTGACATGATGTTAAAATTTATTAGTGTTCTCATATTTATTCTCCTTAAAAATAGAAATTAATTGTAATTTTAATAATGATTTACCATACAATAAAATGCATAGTTTTAAGTTGGTATTACTTTTTTTGTCAATTTTACACATATGCCAACTTATTATGTGGATCACATGTTTCTTTAAGTTTTAACAAGTTTTCATTAAAGTGTTTGTTTTATGTGTGAATGGAACAAGTAAACTAAATCACATATCTACAGGTTTTTTTGCCAAGTAGCCAGGTACCAATAACCTCCTAAGGAAACATGTCTTAACTTGTTACACATAATTGAACAGTTTGGGAATTCAACCTTGAGTTGACTGTATAAGGCTTTAATTCTTTTGTTATTATTTATTGAGATGTTCTAATAGGGTCCTTGAAGTATTGCCCATATTAAGTATAGTTATTTTTATGATTCTATGCTTACCAGTTGTGTTTATGTGAAACACTTAGCAAATTGTTTTTAATTTAAAATTATGTGTAATAGTCAAACTAGAAATTATAAAATTTAACAATGTCCCAATATTACATTGTTGAGTGTATAATTTGCATTGTAAAATTTTTGACACCAGTATTATTTCTATGTGAACATATAGGCGAAGCGGAACCTTCATCCAGTAGTACCAACTCAAATGGGAATGTATCCCAGACTCTGTTCCCGGACAGTCCAGTGTATGAGCCAGAAGAAGATATGGAGGCAAACTCTGAACAAGTAGATGAGGTTAGTGCTTATGTAATTTTAATTACGAATAAAAATAAAACTAATATTTAAATGACAAAATATGTCATTATATTAAATGCCAGTATTAATCTCCGCTTCTTTTAAATAACAGTGTTTTATTAGTACATTATTTATTTTAATTTAATAAATTATTTTATATACTCCTTTTTATGAAATAATTAGACAAATTATTTTTTAATAATTAATGAACATTGTTCATTTTAAAGATTAATATTTTGACTTTTTTATGACTAGATTATGAATTAAGACTGATTTTTAACATTATTATTATGTGATTTACTTAAATTACTGAGGTAGTTACTTACAGTATTTTTTTAATTGAGTATATAAACATGTACTTTAATAATGTATTTATTCGTTACCAATAAGGTGATATATTATTTAAGTTAAAAAGATGTTTTAAGCAATCTTTTATTTATATTGTTATTACTGTTACTTGGGAATTTTGTGTCGGGCGCAGTGCGGCATTGATGGAGAATAATAACTGTCTATCAGTTGTTGGTTTCCTTTAATGCCGCTCTGTCATGGTCTGGCGTATCACTTACCATCAGGTGAACGACCAGACCGTCCTGTACACTTATAACATAAAAATTTAGGAAATTTTAATTAATTTTATAAATAGGTTTCCATTCTAAATTTCCAGGTTTCTCCTAGCATTGGTCAATATGACGAGGCATTAGCTGATATTAAAGGTAAGAACTAATTTTTGTGAAGTTTTGTATTAAGTTATTAATTTAAACCGTTTTCTTAATTATATTTCACCCGTGGTTATGTTGTTTGAAATCAATAATTATAAACAAATTCCAACTATCTAGTAATATTTCAACTTAAACATAGAATAAAACTTCTATTGTCTCTAAGAATATTTAACTATTAAAAGTAAAGTTCAAAGTAAAAATGTAATTTCAGAAAAACATTCATCCCTATCCAAAAGAAAACTAAGCGACGAACCAAACGACTGCAATGCAAAAGTTCAGAAACTTGAACTTGCTGAACAAGACTCTGCTGTATCGTCCCAAACATTAGATGATGAAGTATCAGATATTACTGCGGGAGCGAAACGTAATTTAGACGATGCCATACCATCTGTCTCAAGGGTTCGCACTCCGATGCGATCGAGTCCTAGGAGACTTGCAAAGAGAAGCAATAGCGCAGATTTAGATAAACCGAAAACACCAAGAACTCCTAAGACCCGACCAGCCAGTGTGGATACAACAAAATCGCGTAAAACTCCGCGTAAAGGACAATTAAATAAATCGAAAGAACATAAACTTGAGGAAGCTGGTACATCAAACTCTAGACCTAGCGTTGAATTTATTGCTGAGATACCACCGCCTAAAGTACCGGATACAATAGTGGAAGAAAGCAATTCAGATTTGAACGATTCTCAAAATTTCCATTTGGTACTAGAAGAAGACAGTAGTGACGAAAAGACTAAAATACCGAACTACAGCAGCGACCCGGTAGTAGTGAAAGATAGAAAAGAAATACTTGATCCTGGGAAGATAGAGGAAACTCGGAGTGAAGGTTATACATACTCCAACCAAAACAGCAACCTCTCCCAGCCGCGACCGAAAGCATTTATTGATAAGAAAGCAACCGACCAAGAAAGCACAGACAGCATTGGATCCTTGAACTTGGACAGTCCAGATCATGTTCCAAGTGTAAGTTCGAAGTTGATTTCGAAACTATCGAATGGTAATTCGTCCACTCCTACTGAAGCTTTGGCAGAAAACAAACGAGGAGGCTCGGATAGCTGCGATGGCACTCCTGATATGGTTAAATTGAATGGAAATAAATTAAAAAGAAATAAGAATGAGTCTTTCAAAAATAGCAACTCAACAACACCATCTACAATTTCTCCTTTGCAGAACGGCCATTCATTACCTGCTAGTACTCCTCAGGTACCCATTTTCGATGTACACGTGAGCCACAACGAAGACAACGAATTCCTATCACTATACGTTGTCAGAATAGATAACGATCTTAGTATGGACATGTACAAAGAATACCAAAGAATTTCAAAAAGATTTACAATGGATGGTTACCAAGCCGATGTTTCTGCAAGCAACTCTACTTCTAGCGTCACAAGTGGTGGAATGATATCCTTGCCGAACAGAGCATCTTTCTCGTCGACCATTAGTTCAATATCCACATTAAGCAGTCGCACAAGCGATGGGAATTTCCTAGTTCCGCAAGCACCACGCAAATCAGTGTTAAATCCGTCAACCTCAGTCAAAGGATACGATGCTCTATTGAAAAAGATACAAGACATATTTTCACATGTCAGAGATGGGAATGATGACACGAATAGATCTCTCTCCGATGACAAAGTTTCTGTTGCAATACAAACGTCGCTATCCAATGAATCTTCATCTGTAAACGGTAATGCTAGTCCAGAAGAAGTGGCGAAATGCGACAAGGCCACCCCGAAAAGTTCACTAAAGAAGTCAAGAGTTAAGGGTCGACGGCATATAGCGGGCAAAACCAAACGAGCACTACTGCCCACACAAATGGAGGAACCGGAGATAATGCATGGCATGAATTCTCCCGAAATGGTGCCAACAAATGGCGAAAATGGTAAAGAGTCGCCAATGAAATCGCCAAAGGAGGAAAAGCCTCTTTCCTCTTTGATTGCGACGCCGAAATCTGTTAATAAGTTGAAGCAGAAGAGGCGGCCTACATCGCCCAGACTGTTAACACCTGTAGAGAAACCAGTAGTCAAGCAGGAATATCCTGGTTACCCACCAGATACGGTTGTGCTGGCTAAATGGGCGGCCAATAAGCGGTACTATTCAGGAAAAGTACAACAGATCACCGAGCCTAACAAGTATTTGATTAAATTTGACGATGGTCACACAAAAGTGCTCCTAGATGATTTCATTATATTTGGGGATATGAAAACCTTGCCGTTACAAGGGCAGTCGGTGTATGCGCAAGTTGACAAGAATGAGAAAAACTATGAACCTGGGTTGGTGCTTGGTGTTGAAGAAAGTGGGGGCACAGTTGCCTACAAATGCACGACTGATGGGTAAGTTGTTTACTGTTTAAGATTCTTCCTATGATACAATGTCAGTTCTTTATACTTTGCATATTTTGTGCATTGACTACCCATTTGGTGCAATGGTTGAGACGGCTACAAACAAGGGTTCCAGGTTCGATCTCAGGCTACTGCCTGGCAAACATTCCCGTGGAGGTCACTTGAGAACCTATATATAAACATACATTAGACATGTAACATTAAGACGACCCATGTGTTCAGTGGGAAGTTGTTTTACACCAAGGGTTCCGGGTTCGATCCCGAGCAGTATATAAATTTCTGTTCATAACCATGTCTGTTTGTATTAGCCTGGGTGTTTCTGTGGAATATGTATGTATTCACAATAAGTATATATGGTTTATTTCCATTTCCTAGTAGCTTCAATTTAAGCTTTTTATATAGAAGTTTGTTATAAGGTTACTCAACAACATATATTTTTCTTGGAAATATGTAAATATTATACAAAGGAAAACCCAGACAAATTCATCATCATCAGCTCATTAAACGTCCCCCACCGAGGGGTATGAGCCTACCCGTATAGGGTTTTTAAGCCTTAGTCTTCCACGCGGGCCCAGTGCTAGTTGAACGACTTCACGCACAACCTTGAATCTCTTCGCGGCTTTCTCTGGTTTCCTCACAATGTTTTCCTTCATCGTAAGAGCGTCGGATAATGTACAGGGATTTGGACCTCAGCCCTCCTGGTAGGAGGGCCACAGTCCACATCATTGAGCCATATTCACAGACATATTCACGCACGCATTACCTTTGTTCGCGGTGATCGAACCTGGAACACTTTAACATTTTAACCATTACACCACGTAGGTCTTATAGCTTGTAAAGAATTCACTTGAACTTATTTCCAATAGGGACATGATGGTGCTAGTGACTGCCAGCGAGCTGTACCTTACAGAAGACCAAGCTCGATCCCTCAAGGAGTCGGCTCGGGCGAGGTCACCCATGTCTCCTGTCACCCCTCGTCGGAGACACAACCGGGAACTTGACTTGGATAATATCATACAGGTGTGTTTATTTTAATACTCATGTGTATGGAACTTTTAGTGCAGTACAATAAATGGGAAGAGTGAATTGTATCGAAATAACCAACAAACCAAACCGCTGTCTGTCTTATTTTAATTCAATATTTATTGCAAACCATTTTTTTATGCTATAGAAGGCAAACGAGCCAACGGCTCATCTGATGGTGAATGACACCGCCGCCCATGTACATTTGCAATACCAGAGGCCACTGAAATGCGTTGCCGGCCTTTCAACAGGGAATACGCTCTTTTTTTGATGGTGGCCAGGTTGTATCGCTTTGGAAATATCTCTGGCAGCAACTGATTCCACAATTGTCGTTCATTGCAAGAAATTACTACAAAAACACACTGTCGAGGACTTCCATTTATCTAGGTGGTGAGGATGGAATTTTGAGTTTTGCCTCGAAGTGCAATGTAACACCATAATGTAGTCCAAACTTGGTGACATAAAATAATAATAACAGATTATGGACCCCTTAGGGCAAAGTAATTTAAAGAAAGGATGTCGTTTAAAAAAGTTTTTAATTTATATTTAAGTTGGTGTTTAGTATTGGGTGTGGATTTTACAATAATTCTATCGTCAAAATATTTGTGTGGACTGTAATAACATTGAATTGGTAAAATTTCTTTAAGTTTTGTTGTAAATTTGTTATCATTTTCCTTATTACGTATTTATTTTAATAATCGAGTAATTTTGATTGCATTGGAAACAATATTGCAACACTAAAACTTTTTTTTTACTTTAGACTAGATTGTAATACAAATTGCATGTACTTTTCATCCTGCCCACTTTTACTTAAATGAAGAAAATCTACAAAATATTGAAAATCAAGTTAGCCAATTATGGGTATATACGAAAGAATATAAATTAGAATAATATAAAATGTTAAAAGTTTACATATTTAAGTAAAAGCTGGAATGAAAAATTTAACTCAAATTCATAGATATTGTAACACTTCATGAATATAATGCATACAGGATAGAATTGTTAAATAACCAGTACATAATGATGCCCCTTTAGGCAAAGCAATCTAAATATAAGCAACTTATTTATTAAACTTTAGATCTGTGGGCTTGCCGCCATCTTTTAAAACAAAATCTATCACTTAATTTTTTGTGGTTAATTAGACTACCTACCGTCGTAAGGTATTAGCAACGACAAACAGCTCCCGAAGTACGGAGGGACTCAATATACTATTTTTCAATCTATCCTATAAGTGACCGTTGCAATAGTAACTTCTTTTGCCGTATTCGTATTTATGTATTACTAGCGACCCGCCCCGGCTTAAGATGTGTGCAATGCTGATACTAAATACACTACATAAAAACTGAACGTCGTATCTAAAAACATAGCGGCTCGATAGGCATCTGATAAAAAAATCAGTATCAAATTCCGTTTAAGCATACATTGAGATTTAGGGACAGAAAAAGCGACTTTGTTTTATACTATGTAGTGATTGTCTTGGTAATATTTTGAATCAGCAAAAATATTTGTCTTTATAGTAACCATTAGGCGAATAAATATGTATTCATTACAATGAGATGCATTTTAGTATATGATAAATATCTCTCTGCCCCCAATCTACTGTGCGTCATGATATCGTGACGACAAACGTTTATAATGTCCGATATTATCTCTCTGATGACCGCCATAGGACCTTGACTGAGAAAATTGCGGTTCGTGATGAACTATTCGATGTTTCTGATATTAAATCGTAAAATTTTTGATACTTATTTAGTTATAAGATGGTCAGCGTCGGTGCCTCAATATGTTCCCTTTATGCTTTTGTTTTTGTTAAAGACCAGACTTGAGACCAACAGTGAAATTATTGGATGGATATCAATTGAATATTCAAGTTTATCAGATCGCGGGCCTCAAACCAAAGGGGCGTATAAGAAAAAACGCATAGTATTTATTTTACCAATCGTTTCTTAACTTATCGATACTCAATCCATTTATTTTGTCACATAAATATATAAACCAATATAAATACACATGCAATTTTTTAATAATGTAGGAACACCGAGGACAAAGATATTAAGTTTTTAATGAAAGTTTTTTTAGTGAAAAGTTCATTAGTGTGGACTGCTGCCTTCTGATCTGGATCTTGCAGGTTCAAATCAGGCCACGTACCAGTCTTTTCTGAATTATATCTACGTTTAACTGACGCTCTTACCTATTCAACCTATCGCAGTCCACTGCTGGACATAGGTCTCCCCCATTTTGCGCCAGATATCCCGGTCCTCCGTTTTCCTCATCCAGCCTCCACCAGCGACCTTTCGCAAGTCGTCGCTCCATCGGGCCGGAGGGCGTCCTACGCTACGCTTGCTAAGACGCGGTCTCCACTCCAGAACTGTCTGCTCCAACGGCCATCAGTTCTGCGACATACGTGACCAGCCCACTGCCACTTCAACTTGCTGATCCGGCGGGCTATGTCGGTAACTTTAGACGCTCTTACGGTGAAGGAAAAAAGCGAGAGCAAACCTGGGCACGCCTGCGAAGAAATTCAAAGGTTGTGAAGTCGGCGAATCCACACTGAGCCCGCGTGAATGACTAAGGCTTATACACCCTATACGGGTAGGCAGTACAAACATCTGTGTGCATGAACACGTCTGTTAGTATTGGTCTGGGTTTTCTATGTATGATATGTATGTTTTTACGAAAAAATGTATATAATTATGTTTATCCGTAGTTTACCACTCATACTACAGGCTTCACGCTTCACTTGGAGCTATGAAGCGCTATGTGAATGTTAGTGGATATTTATTTATTTATATGTTTTACAGGGACCCGCAGTGCACGTACCAGGGATAAAGGCAACTCCAGTGCTAAGAAACGTATAACATCACCAAAGAGTCCAAAAGCATCAACCTCGGGTAAGTTGTATTGTTAAAATCTTCACTGAAAATATCCTATGTCGCAGAACCGATGACCGTTGGAGCGGACGAGTTCTGGAGTGGAGGCCGCGTTTTGGCAATGGATGAAAAAGCGGAGGACGTGATATCTGGCGCAAAATGGGATAGACCTATGTCCAACAGTGGACTGCATTGGTTAATAGGAAAGATATTTGCTCGAATGTGTAAATATGTACCGCATTTATGAAATCGCGGAATCCCCTGGTACATGCAATTTCTGATCATTTGATTTTAATAGCAGAGTTTCAAGCCTTACTTTGTTAAATTTATTATACTTACACTTCCTTCCCTTTATGTTTACGACCAGTGCACGTTTATATATAAAAATAATGATAAATTTATGAAAATTAAAGATACTCATCAATTAAACACAAGAAATGTTGACTAAACTAAAGAAAAACTGTACTCACCGCAATCCAGAATTAAAATGTTAAATTGTAGTCTGTATTATATGACAGAAAAGATATTTAATAAATTGCCACCAGAAATTCGTAAAGGCCTAAAGGCCTTGTTTTGAAATCATTCAATAGGAACCTTAAAGAATATCTCTTTTAAAAATGTTTTACTTAGTTGACGAATATCTTAAAATATAAAAAGGCCATATTGTAACTATTCCTACATTAAAATTGTATTTTAAATATGTAATGGAAAAATATTTAAGCTAGTTTTTTGCTATACCCGAAAAGGGTGACTAAGTTGTAAGTACCTAGGTGGAAGACTCGGCACTGAGTCATCTAGGTAGGTATCACCGCAGTGACAAATATCGTCCCTTGAAACAGAAGTGTTTTACACTTCTGTGTTCAGGGATGAGGGCACTGTATAATTACCGGGTATATGAGAACTAACATCTGCTGTCTCGGGTGTTGGGCGCAGTGCGGCATTGATGGAGAACTGTTTATCAGTTGTTGTTCTCAATCAATGGCGCTCTGTCATGTTCAGGCGTATCACTTATCATCAGGTGAGCGTCCTGACCGTCCTGTAAACTTGGTAACATAAAAAAAAAACAAACTAAAACTTAAGACCCTTTGTACACATAGTTGCAAATAAAACATTTGAATCTCTTATTCTTTCTATAAATTAGGTGTAAAGAGCAACGCGAAAAGTACGCCGGTCAGTCGGAAGCGATTGGCAAGTGAAAGTAGCGAGATGAGTGAGAGCAGCAACTCGGCGCCACCGGTGAGGCTTGAGGAAGTGGCCGGTGTGGAGCCCGAGGTGCAGAGGACACCCAGGAAGATTGACGGCGTTAAAGGTCAGTAAACAGTGTGGATTTTGGTGTGATTCAAGCTGTAATCCTCATATTTGAAATTGTAGGTGGTTTAAGCCTAAACACTTAGATGATAGATATGATAGGATGATAGCTGATATTAATATGATAGATATGATAAGGGATGCTGATAAGAAATGATACAACCGAGTCCGATGCTTGTCGTAATTAGACTGATTTAATAGTAATCAGGTTTATGCTTAATGTGCGGTAAACCGTACAGGAATATCAAGGAAAACGAATTTTGATAGCGCCAAAAAATTGTCCTGAAATAATTGTAAATAGTAGCAGAAGTAAACAAAATAGTAGCAGTTGAGTTAAAGCTATAGGATGGCCAAGTTTCAACGTCAAGCTCTAATTCTCACCTCTGGTGCACTCAAACGGTAAAACCCATCGAATAGGTTTAGGTTCCAAAAAAAATATAGTCATAACGATATGCCAAATTTAAGGAATAGTCCTAAAGAGGTTCCTGACACATAAAGGTACCTTGGTGAGGATCATGGCTTGAACATTTGAAAACTTCAAATTTCTCCGAAACGACTACAATTTTCGGTTTGAAGTTTGTGTCAATAAATAGTCATGAAATATTCGTATGAAATAAAAATAATTCTAATTTTATTTGAAAATAAAAAGTTTTTATTTTCCCTACATTTCTATGGAGGTGACTACATTACAGGAGTTCCAGCGCGAAAAAGCGGAATTCACGCACAATATTTGAATCTCTTCACATAACAATAACTAAAATAACTTGAATCTCAAGACACATGTATTTATCCGCAGCGGGTCCACTCCAGTTGAAAGGTGCAGCCAAACAGAACATTGGCAAGAAGAACTCCAAGCTGACCAAATTTGAGAACGACGAAGATACAGTGATTGATGGGGCCCATACCACCGAGTGATAGTAAACTGTTTGCTGGATTGCATTTCTTATTAACTTGCACTGATACGCCGCGACGGAGTCGGGAAAAGGTATGATTTATTTATTTATTTTAGACAGTTTACAGATATACACTTATTACATTGACAATATACATACGTAAGCGATACAAACAAGTAGTGATGCCTTAATTACAAACTACCACGACAAGCACAGCTGACATGGAAGCAGTTTTGCAAGTCGAAGTTAAACAGAATTTAATGTAAATAACATACTTAAATATTAACTTAGAGTATAGGTTACAATTAAGTGTGCTAGTGAGAACAAGAATAACAAAATTATGCTAAGACATATTTAAGACTGCCTCTTAAGAATATTAATCAACGTTGTTTTGAACGCTGTGAAATTAGTATTAATATAAATGGGGGCCAGAAACAGTGAAAAAGTAGCCTATCATCATCATCAGCTCATTAAACGTCCCCACCGAGGGGCACGAGCCTACCCGTATAGGGTGATTAGGCCTTAGTCGTCCACGCGGGCCCAGTGCGGATTGGACGACTTCACACACAACCTTCGAATCTCTTCGCAGGCGTGCATGAAGGTTTCCTCACGATGTTTTCCTTCACCTTAAGGAAAACATCGTGAGGATGCCTATGTCACAGCCCATCCCTTCAACTATCTCCACTTCACATCAAAGACGGACAAACAAACACACATGCACTCATATTTATGATATTAGCATGGATTGTATTTCCAGAGCCAAAGCCACTACTCTTCGGAGGAGGATGGTGAAACCGCCAGTACTGTGGCTGCCGCTGAAGATGTGACTTTCTGCTCAAGGCCGTTCAACAAGGAGCGACTGAAGGAACAGATTGAGGCGGGAGGCGGCGTTGTTTATAGGTAATTATGTATTAAAAGTTGATCATGATAGTTGACAATGGTCTCTCGAAAAATGGGGATTTAGAATATTACTTATTCAGAGTATTAGCTTTTGTTATATATTGGCCAGCGGTTGGCAATGCAATGTTAAGAGACAAGAACGTTATGTCCTTATTAATTTTAATATCTAAACTTGTATATGGAGAACTAGTTTTAATTAAATCTAAGATCGAATAATTAGAAAAATTGTTAAAAACGTTTGAATTATTTTATAAAATTCTTTAAGTCTATGAATGACCGCTTCACCATTTTTTATTTATTTTTCTAAATACAATCACGAGTCGAACCCCTAGAGTTGTCAGAGACCTAAGTAAAATAGCATAAAATACTCAATCCAATTTATGTCCTGAACGAAACCACTTCTGATTGTATTACCTTATAACACGATCGATAAGTAATTTTATATTATATTATTTTATTTAATATACCATCTATTCCGCAGCCACTTCGACGACGTGCCCAAAAGCAAGTACAGCGTGTGCAAACTGATTGCCCCGCGTCCGTGTCTCACGGCCAAGTATATCCAGTGTTTGGCGGCGGACGTCCGGGCCTACACCCACGGCTGGGTCATAGCGCGCTGCCTCGGGGAAGTGGCGCCGACGAGGCCCACGTCCTACCCGCTGGCTGGTCGCTACACGCTACATGCTACCGTGATTGGGTGAGTGCTACGGCTGATACTACTGCGATTTTGTTTGTTATGAGTGCTACGGAACATTCTATGTGCTTAGAGAGCTACGACACATTCTCTGTGCTACTAGTGCTACGACACTTTAATTGTACTATTAGTGCTACGGCACTTTATTTATACTACGAGAGCTACGGCACCTTACAGTGCTACGAATGCTACAGTACTTTATCTGTACTACGAGTGCAACGGCACATTACATTGCTACGGCACATCCACTATGCTATTCTTCCCGCTGGCTGGACGCTACACACCACATGCTATCGTGATTGGGTGAGTACTACGACTGGTACTACCGCGATTTTGTTTGCTATGAGTGCTACGGAACATTTAATGTTCTCCGAGTGCTACGACACATTCTCCGTGCTACTAGTGCTTATAGTGCTACGGCACTTTATCTGTGCAACGAGTTTAAGGCACATTACAGTGCTACGGCACATTCACTATGCTATTCTACCCGCTGGCTGGACGCTACATGCTACCGTGATTGGGTGAGTGCTACGGCTGATACTACCGCGTTTTTGGTTGCTACGAGTGCTATGGCACATTCACTGTGCTACGAGTGCTACGGCCCATTGTGCTTCAAGTGCTATCCCACATTCGCTACGGCACTGTAACGATGCTGCGGCTAATTTATACTTCGGCACTCACACTGCTACTACAATACAATTGATTAATATTTAATGCTAGTGCAACTGTGTGAATTCTATGATCGCATAGGCACTGCCACTATCCTCTGACGAAATGCTACTGTAACTGGTTGCTTAAAAGCTGTTATCGAGACTGAGTAAGTTCTACTATCACCACAGCGTTCAGTGTTACGTCGAAGTACATTCAGTATTTGACAGCGGTCGTCCGCGTCTATCTATACTCACGGCTGGGTCATACCGCGCTGCCCCGGAAATTTTACAAAGTGTCAAACTCAAACTCAAACTCAAAATGTTTTATTCAAATAAATCATTACATGACACTTTTGAATCGTCAAGAACTTATTTTTAATGAATCTACCACCGGTTCGGGAGGTTGTTATCTACCGAGAAGATACCGGCAAGAAACTCGTGTAGTTACTCTTTTCAAAAAATGGGGTTTACAATGTTCTCATTTCGAGTCAAAATTTATATAATACTATTCGTTTTTACATAGCTGTAATATGTCTAATTTATATAATTCTATATTATCATCCTAATTACATTATTTTTACTTGGAACACAATGCGAGCACATTAAGACCAAATAATGTTATCGGCTAAATAGTCGTTAACACAGTAATATCCTTTTTTCAAAAGGATACTTTTAATTATAGCTTTAAACTTAAGTAAGGGAAGATCGACAATATGTTGTGGTACTTTATTAAAATACTTTATACAATTACCAACAAAAGATTTACCCACTTTGTGTAGCCGAAGATTTGGAAGAGCAAGTTTGTTTCTATTTCTAGTGTTGAGACTGTGAAGATCACAGTTTTTATCAAACATATGAATATTTTTACGCACGTACATTAAATTCTCATAAATATATTGCGACGCTACTGTCATTATACTAATTTCTTTGAAAAGTTCTCTAAGAGAATCACGGGGTTTAAGTTGGTAAATAGCGCGAACTGCTCTTTTTTGCAGTACAAAAATGGTTTGTATGTCAGCAGCTGCACCCCACAGCAACATGCCGTATGACATTACACTATGAAAATAACTAAAATAAACCAATCTTGCTGTTTCAACATCTGTCAGAAGTCTTATTTTCCTAACCGCATATGCCGCTGAACTAAGCCTTCCAGCAAGAGATTCAATATGAGGTCCCCACTGAAGTCTATTATCAATACTTATTCCAAGAAAAACAGTTGAACTAACAAAGTGTACAGGACGGTCAAGACGCTCATCTGATAGTTAGTGATACGATGACGATGATAGACGGTTATTATGCCGCCCTGCGCCCGTCGGTATACCCGGTAATTTCACTTGCAACAGTGCTCTTATCCCGAAACACAAAACTGCATAACACTCCTGTTTCACGGGACGATATCTGGCACTGCGGTGGTTTCTACCTAGACGACTAAGTATTGAGTCTACCACCTAGTAAAAAAAGTTCAAGGAGTTAAAAAGCAACATTTCAATAAAACAAATTAAAATACCACAGGTGCCGCCATCAGGCAAGCGGAACACAACGTTCTTCAAGGACAAGCTGATATTGTTGTGCAGCGACCAAGACACGTTCCTCAAGTTTTGGGAGAGGGTTTGCACGCTCGCTGGCGCTAATACGCGGGTAGTCAATGAGGTAAATCACTCATCGTAATTTGTATGATTTAATTGATAAATAAATATCCACTGACATTTACGACCCATTTGGTGTTATAGTTAAGACAATGGTGATCCAAAAGTTCCGTGTTCAATCCCGGGCAGCACAAACATTTGTGTGTATGAACATGACTGTTTGTATTGGTCTGGGTGTTTTCTATGTATCATCATCATCATTTGTCCACCACCACCTTATTATGTCCACTGCTGAACGAAGGCCTCCCCTAATGATTTCCACGCGGGCCGATTCCTAGCAGTTGTCATCCATCTGCTACCCGCCACCTTGACCAAATCATCCGTCCATCTGTATGGGGTCGGCGTACGCTTCGTTTTTTGTTACGCGGACGCCCTCGAGAACCTTTCCGCCCCATCGGCCATCGGTTCTACGCACTATGTGCCCTGCCAACTGCCACTTCAACTTGCTAATCCTCTGGGCTATGTCGGTCACCCTAGTTCTCCTACGGATATCCTCGTTTCGGATTTAATCGCGTATGGAGGCACCTAACATAGCCATCTCCAGAGCACGTTGAGCAACCTTATTCTATGTATGTTTATCCCTATATGACAGGCTAATGCCTAGTTTATGACTGGATGGCGCTGTTAATAAACAAATAAATAAATATAATGAATGGCCACTGCCATTCATCCAAATATACGTATTCAACATTGTTACATTAATTTCAGGATGACCTCAACATGTCCGGCGCTATAGCGTTGGTGACGGAATGGGATTGCCCCCACGAGGTGCAGAACAAGGCGAACCAGGACAACGTACCGTTAGTGTCCACCCACTGGGTCATCCAGTGCCTGATCGAGGGCAAGGTCCTCGACCCCAACGGTCACGCCAAGTTTTCGTTTGCATTCACGGAGCAAGAATGATCCTGGGACTTCAAAAAGTACCTCATTATACGTGACAATTGACACTTGAGGTGGCGACAGTGACGCTCAGTGGTTAGTGTAACTTTTTGAAGTCTTACAGTGAAATGAGGTTGGTGAAATGAGTTGCTTGGCGGAATATTGACGTTGGAAGTGACATTCAATTGGTTGAATGAAGTGAACCGGTTTAGTGCGGCACTATTTATCAATGTGTCAACTTACCAAAAATGATTTCGGTATTTTACTAAAGACATTTGCCTAATTATTAATGTCATTGCCAAATGTATACGTTTTTAATAAGTTAGCAATCAACCAGTTTTACGTGCGGTTGCTAACTTTTGATATATGTTAACATGTTTCGAAAAAGTGGCACTAGCATCGCAGCGAATCGATAATGAAAATCGCATTTTTTAACTGACTCTGTAAACAATGAAAGCCTTCACAGCTTCAGCATATAATTATGAATATTATTAACAGTTTAAAGGTAAATTGGATTATCATTTGTTGACTTATGTTACAAAAAAGCGCTGTTCTATGTGATTGCCGCTTTTGTATAATTGCTAGACCTTCAGAAGCCATGGAATGAAAGTTTTTTATATTAGGCTTAGGACCGATTCGGATAATTGGCGATTCGGATAATCGGCGTCCTACTGTAATTGGAATCAAGTAAGTCACTATATGACTATGGAAATGATGTTGACTTTTGTACCTGACCAACTAGGTCCATTTCTATCATGCAGTTCGAATGCATTAGGACTTATATTTCAGTATTTAAATTGAAAATTACTATGACTCGGTTCTTATATACTGTATGTGTAATTAATCAAGGTTACTATATACATTTTCTTATATCAAAGTGTCTCACTGTTTTATAAGTGTTAACCTTTGATAGTTTAACCCTGTAACCACCACGATTGTATGTATAAAACATTCTAACTGTAGACTAATTGGGTCTCGATTTTAGGTGGTTAATACGTTAATATTTAGTGATTTATTTGTAAACAATCTTAGTAGTGCTAACTCGTTCTTCAATATCCATGTATAAAATTGTCCAAATTGTAATGTATCAGGTAAATTATTTCATTAAATTTTGTGTTAATAAAATTGACTTTATAATATTTAGATACAATTGAATTTGAATAAGTTGTTGAATAAATTGTCTTGAATAAGTATTGCTATAAAATTAAATATTTTTCAAGGTATCAATGTGCAAAATATTAAAATATACATATGTAGATTTAGATAAAGTAGTTCAGTGATTGATGTTGGATATGTTATATTCTTGGATGTGTAATCCATAGTTGACAGTGTTGTCCCTTTGAGAACAGTTTGTGCAATGCAAACCTTTACAAATTAGTTAGGTATTTATGATGAGTAAAATTTGGTCTCATATTTAAGTCTAGTTTAATGTTAAAGATATACCTACTTAAATTTACAATGTCTGTAGGTAATATTGAGATGTAGTATTTTTTTCAAACTTTGGTCTGACTATCTATATGGAAACTATGTATATTTCATAACGACATAGTTTTTGTAAGAATGTGTGAATTTGTATCTGTGAAATTATAATGCTATTTCATTATTAATAAGATAATATTTCTTCTCGTATGTTGATAGTGAATAATATTTTGAGTACCGTATTTATTTTTGTTTTCTCAGTTATGTAGGTATAAGAATTTTCGCATTCAATATATTTCAATCATGTATGAAACTGACATGATCAGTATTTTTTAATTTTATTTGACGTATTGTCACAAAGATATGATGCTAGGTTTAGTTTAGTTTAGGGTGTAATTGTGGTTTTTTAAACCATAATAACTGCTATTAATATGATTGTAGATTTCAAATTGTAAATCAGACTCAATAATATTTATTTGCATTGAACCTTGAATTTTTTGTAAGTTCAATTTCAATGAAAATTATTGGTGTTTTTTTTATAAGTCCTCATTTTAAAAGCGACTAAAGATCTTAATCGGATTGTCTTTTTGTAGAACAGGATTTAAAATGTAATTTCTTGATGGGTGTTGTAAATATTATTATTAAGTGTAATTACATAGAAACGACTGATGTGGGTCTTTACAGTTCACTATTTCAAATCAATGTTAAATGATAACTGTATTTGACTAAATGTTTATTATAACGTTATAAATGTTTCTATTTAAGCCAAGTCTAAAATTAGCATTTTAAATGGTAAACTTAAGTTAGTAATTCTGTTGTATATTGTCAACATATGGAATGATTTTTCAAGTAATCTATTTTGGAATTATATTTTACATAATAGTTTTGGTATTTCAAATCTAACTTCTTATAAGGTAGCGATCTTTGCCGGTAATATGGAAAGGAACGATACCAATGATCCAATTTAAAGGAAGGAGATAGATAATTTGTTAGATACAAACTTATTATCTTGTGTACCCAAAACAAATTGATAAGCGAGATGACGTCATCATTCCTTTAGGTTTCTTTATACCAGCTTATTTTAACTTTCAAAATACAATTACTCGTGTTGGCAATATAGAATACAAATAAACCAGTGATCCGTGGACGATTCCCAGTTATCACACAATACTCAGGTGTCGTATTAGCACAAAAATAAAATAATATTTTTTGCCTCGAGCATCGTCGTAGAGTTGCACGGCTGTCGGTTTTTTACAGGCTACATTTCGGTGAGTGTGCGATGGAATTACACGCGTTAATTCCACCAGCCCCTTTTCACCATCGGGATACAAGACGGTGGCGAGCGTTCCATCCTTACGTGGTAGACATTCCACACATCCGCACAGCCCGCTTTGGTGCCTCGTTCGTAATGCGCACCGCAAAGGAATGGAATTCTTTGCCTCCTTATGTGTTCCCCGATCATTACAACCTGGCCGTCTTCAAGGCAAGAGTGAATAGGCTGTTTCTAGGCAGGCATGATCCATCTTCGGCCGCATCATCACTTACCATCAGGTGAGATGGCGGTCAAATGTCTGCCTATAAAGGATAAAAAAAAAAAAATGTACAATCATAGATAAACAATAAAATAACTTGATATACAATCTCACTTAAAAAGTGTCCGCGGCAAGTCTGCCCATCGCGTGAGAATGTTCATTCATGATCATGTCGTTCGCTACATGTCATAATGACATAGTAGTGTGCTTTTGATTTTGTACTCTTTCTATGACGCGTTAAGGTCAAAATTTAAATGAATAATATTACGTTCTAAATGTAAGAATACGTATGTGTCATGCGGCCCGGACATTTTTTGTTAGCGTTTCTTCGTGATGTGCATCCAGTAAGTTTACTGGTTGTCTAAGTGTACAATACTTTTAGATTATGTGGGCTAAGTATAGAAACTGCTAGTAGATTCACATTTATTATTTGAAACAAATGAATGAAACAATTTTATTTTGGCAATGTGTGAATGACTTTTTTTACATTAACGGCTCATGCTCTCAGTAAAAAAATATGATAATTGAAATTCTATTAAAAATCGTGTTAAACAGGATTATTTTTTATATAACATTGAATTGAAGGATTTAAATAAACACATTTCTGTACCATACTTTGTCCTAAGATGTCCTTTTCAGTCGATCAGTTGCATTTCATTGTTTGATTGGAGCATACCATAGACTTATTTGATAGAGTTAAGTGTCCAATAACTGGCATTTTGAGGCTGACATCACAATGTCTATGATGAAATTGCGACCGAATAGCTCGTATTTTAAACGTTTGAAATGAAAGCTTCATTTCAGTTTTTTTTTGTAATCCGCGCAGCCATGCAATATTACAAAACTCAGAATTCATAACTACAATTTGAAGAAAAATAAACTTTTTAATATGTGCTATTAGGTCGAAATTGTAACAAACTCCTTGGTTATGGTAGGTTAGGTGCGAAGGATTGAACACCAGTACTAGGAAGAGTGTTCTGAGGGCGGGATATACCTACTCGTATTGGTTAAATTAACTTTAAACAGTGCAGTTTAAAGATAATTCAACCAATACGAGGTAGGTAGGTATCTTGAGCGTTTACGTTAAATCATTCCAAACAGCAGAATGAAACGTTATGTATACCTTATACGCACAATAAACTGCCCTATCAATTTCTGTCAATCGAAGAGCCAATAGATTGGCTTTCTTGAAATAGAGTGTATCCTTAATAAAAGCAACGCATTTCTATAAAGTTCTCGAATATATTCATAGGTACATTGTTAGCTAATCTGCCTCCTATTAGATAAAAAAACAACTCGCCTTTAAAAGAACATTTGATAATAACTTCGAAGTGGCTTCTTTAGCCATCGTCTGTCGTCTATGGTACCCAACTAATAAATTATAAGACATCAAGAACTTTCTCATAAATAGTCAAGAATTCCGTTTTTCAGAAAACCACCGTCTGTGGGTTAAGGTCTACTCTACTGTGGTATACATGTAGGTAATTTTCTCATCTTGTTTGTATGAAATACGCTGTGACGTCATAACTGTGACTAGTCAAATGGATTGTCGTACATATTATATTGATTGTATAGTGTAATGCCTATGAGGTCTGTGTGTGTTTTAATCTAAAGTATTGAAATGTGGGTTGATCTTAGTTCAAGACTATGTTCCATGTTGGTTATTAGTTTTTAGTAGATAACGGTAGTATTTTTGGCAATCTTTTTTTTTCTATGTGACTGAAAGTCAAGTCGTGCATTATAAATAAATAAAATAATAAAATAAAAATCATTTATTTCGAAAACGTGAGTCCATAGTGTTAGTAACAATGAAACTTAAACAACTATGTTAGAACAATATTTCTTGATTTGTAATTTAGAGTCTTTGGCGATATGAACGCGGGTCCAATGTTGCATGATGACACTGTCCACGTCCAATCTCGCCGCGACCGTCTGTAGAAGGCTGTTGGTGCTGCCGCGTACACGATGGATCAGGGATGCAATGCGCTTTCTAATTATGGTTGAAAAACTATCGACCTCCGCATTTGCTAGCATCCCTGACGCACTGCAGTGTCGCGGCAGCCCCATCAGACACCTGAACGCATTATTATATGTCGAAATATTTGTTTTGTGATTTAAAATTTAACACAACAATTAAATTGTGTTATCGCATTTTTTAGTGTTTTTTTTTTTTACTATATTTCTACTTGTTATTTTGTCGTAATTTCCTTGTAAGTATAAGGAGTCATGGTAGAAGTGTAATGTGTAAACTATGGTAATAAAAACTGTGGATATAATTCTAGTATTTTATTTTATTCCTTTAATTTGAAGTATGAGTTGAAAGGTATCTTTCGAGGTGGTCTACCTGCACCTTTTTTTGTTTACTACTGCTGTTGGCCGCATATGACCTTTACAGCTTCACCGGGTAGTTGGCGAGCGCAGATGTCTCTTAGCCTAAGAACCGCACCGTATTATGTAGTAATACCTACAAGATATATATCTCGGTACCTTTTGGCAGGTTCATTGTAGGAAATTGAGCATTATTTTGAAATTTTTCATGGATTTTGCTATGATTATGACACCATCCGAAAATTAAACACGCCAACGCTATTCCTATCGAGGAACTTGAACTCATCTTCCAGCCCAGCTGTGAACATTTTCGGCGAAGTGTTTCTCTGTCACCTTTCTTGGTGAATTCATAGTCAGATTACACCAAAATTAATAAAAGATAGAGGTATTTTGCTTTTCCGATCGTCCCTGGCGTACAATGGGTGGCGGGAGTAGTGCGGCATCGATTGAGAATATTAACTGTCTGTCAGATGTTAGTCTCAATCAGTGCCACTCTGTCATGGTCAAGCGTATCACTTACCATCAGGAGAGCGTCCTGACCGTCCTGTATACTACTGTACTGTATACTGTGGGTTTGAAATTAATATTCAAAGATTTTACTTCTCCCAAAGAATTATTAACGCAGACCCCGTCTACATGCGTATTACCATTTAGAATTAATTTGCTAACGAACTAAGTCCCCCATATCTTACCTCGTTTAATTAACACAATGACCCGTTAGCTTGATATAAAAAATAATTATTCAGTAAATTATTTATCGTCGAAAACAATACATTCACTGTGGCTGACCTGGGGTGAGCCCGATACCAGATACTCACAAAAGTGTATCATTTAACCCTAGGCCAGTAACATAGGGCCAGTGTAAAGGTTACCTATATAAAAGCAACGCTATAATGTTATGTACAACCAGTGTTGCCTTAACTAACGGTATTAGTGGTTGTTGAAGGACATAGTTTTACCTGAGTTTGTCAGGATGTAATGGATAAATTAATCTTTGCTAATGCATCGTATTTGTATGGCTCGAAGAGTTAATATTGCAGTTTGAAAAAGTTAATTTAAATTTTCATTCAATTTAAAAGGGCTATCAACCTTGGTTTTCCATGTTCGATGTTTATGTGGTGTGGTATGCAATGTGGTTATACTCAAAATAATGGATAAATGTACTTAAGTGACAGTGATTTAGTATTTGTGCCTCTTTTATAGCTACTCACTCAAGATTTTTGGATTGCAGTGTTTATTCGACTCTAAATAAAGCACATACAAATCCATATCCTTGTTTTAACTGGATTACTTACATATACAAATAATAATATGCTCTTTCAAGCTAATTTTATCAACAACATGTGCAAGGACACGAGCCTACCCGTAAATGATGATATTTAGGCCTAAGTCGTTCACGCGAGTCCAGTGCGGATAGGCCGGCTTCACACACAACCCTTGAATCTCTTCGTAGGAGTGCGTAGCATAGATAATACATATGCGCAGTTTTCCTCACGATGTTTATTTAAACCGTAGACAGAGTCTATGATATAAACTTATCTCAACGAACTCGGAATACCTACCTAGGTTGTATTCGGATATCTGTGGTTCGTATCATAAAAATGGCAAAGATTAAAAGATTGGAAATTGCTATGATTTTGAACTAGATGTCGCTGTAATGCACTTCTGTTTAAAGGTTTAATTTGGTACCGAAAGATATTTTGAGAGACGGGTAGGTATATAGGTTACCTACAGGAGGGTCACCATGTTTGTTGTAACGTACATAGGGACTTCGTAATTATTATGAACGACTTAGTTCAAAGTTTCCATGAGCTCATCATACAACTATCAGCATAACTCATTTATGTTACTGAGCACAAATAAATTATTTGATATAAAATTGTCATGTGCCCAGTCGATGTTGTGGTTATCACAAGATACAGAGTTTATCGTAAGGTTAAGTATTTTCATTTAGGTATAAACATGATAAGCAGAATGATGAAATGCAAACTGTCAACATCACATTTTTAAAATAACTCAAGTCACCTTTCGGTAATATTCATGAGCGTCGGTGGCTCAATGGTGTGGACTGTCGCCTTCCTACCGGGAGGGCCGAGGTTCAAATCCCGACACGTACCAATGTGTTTTCGAATTTTGTGAAGGAAAACATCGTGAGGAAACCTTCATGCACGCCTGCGAAGAAATTCAAAGGTTGTACGTGAAGTCGTCCAATCCGCACGTCCGTCAATCCGTAGATATTATCTAACACAAAACTTAAAATTACTATTTGAATTTTATGTAGGCAATTTATTACCAAATCATCAAATAGATTGATAGATATCTAGATAAAGTGTTTATTTATTTGTTTGATAAGTGTTTATTTATATCAACAACACACACAACACTTGACTATTAAAATATAAATAAGAAACTACTCAACAAAAATTATACACAATGAACTAACAGAACAATTAAAAATTAAATCACACCAAATCAAATAGTTCACTAAATGTGTCGCGGCCACAGATTTCCCAATACAGGAGATGGGGCAAGCCGCGTTTAAAGTGCGACAAATGTAAGCACAACGATCATACACTGGCTGCCAGTTTACGCTCTGTGAGACGAGTCAAGACGCACGAATATTAGATGAAATTATCGTTTTTTTCCAAAATGCCATCCTGTGCAATTGTAACATGCCATCATCGCAATGAATCAGTAAATTTACCAAGAAATATAATAACTTTTCACAGGTAAGAACCGAAAGAAATTGCGACACTGGGACTGCCTGTAAACTTGGCGGCTTGTCCAGTCTAATTGTATATTTGGATGTCTGTGGTCGCGGCGATACAAAAAGGCCACACAGCTCACAAACCGCTGATTTTTAGCTACAGCCAAACATTTGACATTCAATGTGATTATATTAATAAAAACAATAGCCTATTTGATGACAAGTGTTTATTGTCGCCTATACTATAGGTCATCATCATCAGCTCATTAAACGTCCCCACCGAGGGACACGAGCCTACTCGCAGGTATTGGATGTAGCCTTAGTCATCCACGCGGGCCCAGTGCGGATTGACCGCCTTCACGCACAACCTTTAAATCTACGCAGGCGTGCACAGGTTTCCTCACGATATTTTCCTCATTGAATGAGCTGATGATGATGACATAGAAAGAAGGAAATGTTTATTTCTGTGCCATTATACAATACATAAAAACATAAATCTAAAGACATTTTAACATGCTGCGTTCATATAATTAAGTAGGTACAAACATTATCTCGTATAGGTTCATTTTAATGTGAAGACGTTATAGAGGACAGTGATAAAAGTTATATTCATAATAAATGGTCGACTGTTTACATCCTATCGGGAGATAACGTGAGTTACTGCATGCGGTCATGCAGAGGCATTTCTGAGAAATAACCGAATAATTGTATAACTTAACTAAACCGTTTACATACAAACACATACACAATATAACCAGAAAACCGTCGTGGAATAGGTAACGTTGTGTAGGCCACCCTCTGGCCCGATGGACCGACGACTTGCGAAGGATCGCTGGTGGAGGCTGGATGTGAAAAGCGGAGGACCGGGATTTGGCGCATAATGGGGAGACCTATGTCCAGCAGTGGACTGCCATAGGTTGAATAGTAGTGTTTCGTTGAGAGAGGAGGTTACGGAGGCTTTAGAACAATGCACTAACTAGATCTCATTAAAAAAGTGTCGCGGCAAAATTATTCCTATCGTGTCAGTTGGGCGAATTTTCTTTCATAATCACATGGAATAAAAAGGTACTATAATGTACCAAAGTGTAATAATAATAATACTTAAACTTCATTGAATGACAACGTGATTTAGACAAATACATATTTGCTGCTCTTATACGTAATAGATAAATAATATTAGATATCTTATAGTACCTTATTGATAAAAACGAAGTCCATAACGGACTTGCGCTCGCACTTCCCTAAAAACGTCGTATCCAGGGAAAGATCCCGAGGGATCGGCTGTCGAGTTTTATCTTTAGGGCGTAAAAAAAGTTAAGATAATAAACCGTCTATGATAGTTTATGGTGGTTGATAACCGTTTATTGAACACGTAATGGGGTGTCGTTACTGTCCTCGCTTCAGATGACATCGCGACTTTGTTGGCAATTCTCTACTTTGTATATTAGCAGATGTTGGTGTTTATTACAAGTCAATAAGTTTTTTTTAACCCATTAAACACCGAGAATACAGACAATAGAAAATTTATTGTCTCTGGCGCCTTAATGCGTCATTGGCGATCAAAGGTAACGGAAGACAAAAAAAAACAGGAAACATAAAAATAGGTACTTTTCCCGCAATGAAACTATACCAAGGAAGCTATACCAAAACCAAATCATATAATTAACTCGCTTTGTAATTGTAAAATTGCCAACTGATGCCACGCCAATAAAATTTTTAGCAAGTGTAAGTATCTTTTAGAATACGTCCCAAATTAACAAGCCGCGACGGACATTAAAAAGTTCTTTTATTCCATAGACCAGGTACATCAACTAATCAAAAATCATTGATATCTCACAAACACTTTGGTTTATTTAAAAAAGATAACGCTTAATGATAAACATATTAGTGAACTGAAACACCTTTTCGGTGACTTAATAATATTATTTGATATGATATATTTTTGTTTGTGATTGTAAATACATATTGATTATCTTCTTTTATTAAATAAGTATTTGTTATTTTTGTTTGATGTTAATATATATTTTCTTACAGAGCCAAAATGTCGTGTACTTATATATCCTGAACGATTTCGTTGCGTGGGTGTAAGGCAGCCAATGACAGCTCGCGGGTCACGACCCCTCTAAGGGTTACGCCCTGGATAATTACAGTGAAACACCCCGTGAATACGTATAAAGTTATACGTACTTATACAGTATATAACGGTTGTGCGTATGTATTATATTTACGTGAGTTTGAATGACTGACTCTGAACGTCAACTCCTTACAGAGTTAGGTATTTGATATTACTTTATACAATATTGTATTTCGTTATCTATCTACGGTTGAATAATTAAACCTTTGGATGCCAGAAATTCAGACACAAAAGACAATATATTGTTTCTGACGACTTTAAGTGCTATATATAACGTTATAAGTATCGGAGTCAATCTTTAGCATAGGTTTTAGGTAAACTTTAGGCAGGTTAGGCAGCTATCACAGCCTAAGTCTATGCTTTAGAAAGCACAATAAATGATACTACATGAAAACGAGTAGTATGTTTACTGTCGTAGGTGTGTAGGTGGTAGTAAGGTGCGGAGTCGTCTAGTTAGGTACCACCGCAGTTTCAGATATCGTACCGTATTATATAAGTATTTTGCATCTCTGTGTTTCGGAATGAGGGCATTGTACGAGTAACTGGTAATATTACCGGGCTTAAGAGATCTAACATCTGTTGTGTCGGGTGTCGGGCGCAGTGCGGCAATGATGGAGATTAATAATTGTTTGTTGGTCTCCATAAAAGCCACTCTGTCATGTTCAGGCCTATCACTTAACATCAGTTGAGCGTCTTGCTAGTCCTGTATACTTGGTAACATAAAAAGTCATATTACATACAATCAATGTAGATAAATAGATACGAACGGGGAACACTAAGAGTTCTGGCTTTGTTTCCCGTACAGTAGCGCTGTTGAGCATGAAAATAATATCATGTATTTATAAAGTATATTCGAAGGTTGTGTGTGAAGTCGTCCAATCCGCACTGGGCCCGCGTGGACTAAGGCCTAATCACCCTATACGGGTAGGCTCGTGCCCCTCGGTGGGGACGTTTAATGAGCTGATGATGATGATGATGATAAAGTAATTCTATCCTTACCCATTGTTGAGATAGTTCTAATGGTGCCAACAAGTTCTTTGATAACTTTGTGCTATAATATTGATTTATTTTATAAGACATTAATGTATTTATATAAATATTCATCAGTAGTTTGAACGGCGTCTTTAACTTTGAATTCATTTGGCTTCAAGTGTATAAGTATGGCGCCTCTAGGCAGTTGTCCAATATCCATAATTCTAATCCGGCCCTACTTAGAACCTTTTACTATAGGAAGTTCTGTCGTACGGTTTCTCAAGTCGAAACTTGAATACGCATCAGTATTGTAATATGCTTATCCACTTAATATGTTAAGAGTTTGCATATGCAGGGCTTCCAGCGGTCTGTGACCCCACTTATAGTATGAACTATTCCAATAGAACTAGTGGAATGGGAAACTTAGCCGCGTTTGATGCAAGTAGCCTAGACTATAGTAATTAGAGGACACAATTTTTAGCGGGTTGATAAAAAAAAATGATGTTCATTACCATAAAATGAAACAAAGAAATTTTGACATTTTTATATCAGTTTAGAAATCCTTAGACAATCGGGCCAAATAGAACCTCGGACCTTTGGAAGGTGTGCGTGGGGCCAAAGGCAACAGCACAGGTGCTCTTTTTGATGTTTAATAGTTGTATGAGTTACAGTTTATTATTATGATTACAGGTTGGGGTAGGGGCTCAAATAACAAGAAAATATGTGCAGAGAAAAAGAGAGTTTTTAGAAAAATAGATAATATACAATTTACTCATAGATGTCAACTAAAAAAGAACTTAAAGAAAATCCCGTGGGCTTTTAGTCCTTATGCATCATTACCAAATAACTAGCGCGTCAAACGTGCACAAACAAAATACGATTCGACCGTGTTGCACACTGCAAGCTATATTATCGCGTAGCGTGTTGATGTTTTTTGAAAAATATTTATAATCGTCACCTAAATACATGGGTTTTTGGTGAAAATTGTAAATATTTTCTTTATGTTTTAATGGGTAAACATTGGTAATGTAAATGAAACTAACCAAACATCAAATACATAGCCGTGTATGTAATATTGTACCTCAAAAGACATTTAGAACCAATGTAAAATAAATATATTTAAACCTAAGCAAGAAGCGAAGCATTTCCAATACAAGTTTTTATTACTTATAGAGAAGACTCCATCACAATATTTTTGTTAGAACTATACCTAGAAATAGAGCATTTTTTATTTATTATTTTTTATGTTCTCAACAATTATCATTATATCGTTTACAAATTCTAACAGTTCTTTTATTGAACTTACGATACAATTTTGTCGCCTCAAATCTTTAATTGTCATCACTACTCATCACCATGCAATGATTTAGAAAGCGATTTTACGCTTCCAGTGTGCATTTGGTTTAAGCAATCTTCCATCCAGAGCGCCCTCATTAAAACCTCTGAATGGGACCTCCGGCTTTCATACAACGCTTTGATGTGCCGACCTATGATGGAACCTAACAGTGATTACACTGGTACATAGGACGTATATATGTATGATTGAAGTCTATGTGAAACTGCTATTTGCTAGTAGGTACTTACTATATAACGATTGTAAAACCAAATGTTTTTTACATATAAGACGATTGAAGACGGGTATGATTTTAATATAGAAAATACATATGTGATCCTCAAGTATCAAAATGTTGTTGCTACGAGTATCTCACATGAGTTAACTTAATTTGAAGTCACTAGGACTTTTAACATTTAAACCCACTGTTTTAAGTAATTATTTAGCTAAGAACGTTATAGCAATTAGTGACGAAGCACATATCTTTATTTTTATCATAACCGACCAGTTTTTATGAGATCATATTATCTTATAATAATAATCTTTATTTCAGGTAAGTTACACCCATACAAATTCATCAATTCACCAAATAAAAAACAAAATGAAAAATTACACCATTATCATCATACAATATTAATAAATACAATTTTGGATTACATCCGATAGGTTTAATTAAATTCGAGGAAAATAGATATAAATAATAATAATAATAATAATAATAAGGAGTCACATAATTACTAATAAATTAGAATTACATTTAAATGTCAAAATGTTTGAAGATAAGGTACGATTAACATGATAATATATCCTTAGCGGCATAGGATTAGTGCCATGTCTCTCACAGCAATGCCTAAGTATGTACGAGTCCATTCTCGCGGCTATCATTGCCAAGACAGTGTTGGGACATGGGACCGTGGGTACATCAAAGACTTTTTTCCGTAGGAATATTTAATGAGTAAGAATATTTTCCCGGTATAAAAGCTACAAGATAATCATTGTAAACTCATTAGTAGTAGCAATCGGTGATAACATCACTTACCATCATGTGAATTAGCTACTCGCACACACACACACAACACACACACACAACACCACACACACACACACACACACGCACGCAAGCACGCACGCACGCACGCTCGCACGCACATACACACACACACACACACACTACACACACACACACACACACACGCACACACACACACACACACACACACACACAACACACACACATTGCACGTATGATGGCATATGCACCGTATCTCATCCAGGATCTGCGAATGGGTCTTGAAATACAGGGTCGCCCGAGTTTAGGCTCCAGTTCCACATGCTTACATATTTTGTCTTATAAATTTGTCAATACATTTGTAATACCTGAAAATCCTGGAGTGTGAAAATAAATTATTTTTTACTTGACTTAAGCTTTTGCAACTCGCACACATTGGACAAAACACAACTTTCGAATAAAATCCCGTTTAAAATTTCGTATTTTCCTCACGGCGTCAAAAAGATTTAAAATTTACCGCGGTAATTGTGTTTAATTTAATGTGTCGTCTCGTCTATTTACCAACGCTATAAAAATAGTAAGGTAACCCACCTTTTCTAGAGGCTAAGGTATCTACAAAAAGAGACAGGCGGGGCGCGCGGGGCACTCCCGTATTGATTTTCAGTGCGCGCAAGACGACCACATTTTCTTGCTCAGACCGACTGATGAAAATTCCTATTCGGTAGATTTTACAGGGAAATGGCATGATGAATGTTATGCAGACATTTGTCACCTTAGTAGCTCATGATGATTGTTAGAAATGTATTTATTGGTACATAGTGCGGCAATTGCTGTAGTGAGAAGCGGTTAAGTACTTACCTACAGGACCAATTATCTCTTAAAGAAATTTCTTCCAGCAGATCCACGTAAATAGGGAAAATTACCAATGATAACAACGATAGACGCAAATAACAACTAACATAGGTAAAATAAAATGAATTGAATACATTACAATACAATACATACCTTAAATGTTAGATTAATTGGATTTTTTTGAAAATTTTAATTAAATCATCTTTTCAGATGTAAAACATGTCGTGATAAATACATAATAAGTTTAGAAACAGCTTAAACAAACATAACGACAAACACTTGTGTCTAAATACAAAGATTGGATAACCGATGAGAAAGGGTGATAATAATGGTTCAAAATCCCGATATAAAAAACCAAGCTATCAAGAGCTGTACTGAGTCATGTATTTACCCTCCGTGCGTGAGAGCTTGAAAGGAAAATAGCTCCGGGGGAGGTCTTATGAAACTGGTCATTCGATGATAGGAAAGCTCGACTCTTCAAGTGGTAGAAAATCGCATCAGATCAGGGGTGATTCGTATGGGACTGTGGATTTTTGATGCTCGTTTACATTTCGATAGTTGCAAGATTGAAGTAGGATTACTCTGTAATGGGAATATGGGTTTGAGCAGCACGTGTTTTGACACATTGGTTAAATTAACATATCTATATAGACGTCCCTACTGGCACTGAATTTGGGTATTTAGCTTACTCAATCTTCAGTCCCCCCAATGAGCGTCGGTGGTTGATTGGTGTGGACTGTAACCTTCCAATCTGGAGGGCGCAGCCTTATATCTCGCAACGTACCAATGTCTTTTCGAAGTTTCGAAATTGTATGTACGTTTGTTCGCCGCTCTTACGGTGAAGGAAAACATAGGCTCGTGTCCCTCGGTGGAGACATATAGCTTATGATGATGATGATAAATACGTCTTATTCCATAACTTTTTAAAAAATACAGCACTATGACGTAACAGTATTAGGTTATCAACTGAAGCACTTGACAAACATCCCACGAATACTCAGTCATTAAAAAAAATATAAGTAATTACCTGTAATGACTGCAACACCAAGGGTTTCGGGTTCGATCCCCGGGCAGTACAAACATTTTTGTGCATGAACATGTCTGTTTGTAGTGGTCTGGGTGTTTCCTATGTATAATATGTATGTATTTACATAACAAATGTATATAAGTATGTATATCCGTTGTTTAGTACCCATAATACAGGCTCATGCTTAACTTGGGGCTAGAAAGCGCTGTGTGAATGTAAGTGGATATTATATTTATAAATATCGCATCTATAAATAGCAATGCAGATTAGATTATTAGGCTTTCAATTAGACCGTTATTCAGCAATCTGCATATGAACAGTGCCTATTAATCACAGCTAATATATTTAGGTATGTCAGTGACGCTGTTTGTACAGTCAGTGTTCAATTAGTACCCTTTACGGGCTTAGGTAACACGAAAACTTTGGACTTAGACAAAACAGAGTGAAATTACCGGGTATAAGAGACCTAACATCTGTCTTGTCTCGGGTGACGGGCGCAGTGCGACATTGATGGAGGATAATAACTGTCTGTCAGTTGTTGGTCTCCTTTAATGCCGCTCTGTCATGGTCTGGCGTGGCGTATCACTTACCATCAGGTGAGCGTCCAGACCGTCCTGTACACTTATAACATAAAAAAAAAACAATATCCACTGACATTCACACAACACCATCTAGCCCCAAGTTAAGCGTGAAGTCCGTAGTATGGGTACTAAACAACGGATAAACATACTTATATACTTTTTTTGAAATAAATACATTTTATACATAGAAAGTGCGGATTGGACGACTTCACGCACAACCTTTGAATTTCTTCGCAGGCGTGCATGAAGGTTTCCTCACGATGTTTTCCTTCACCGTAAGAGCGTCGAAAATTCGAAAACACATTGGTACGTGGCGGGATTTGAACCTCGGCCCTCCCGGTAGGAAGGCGACAGTCCACACCATTGAGACACCGACGCTCATCCGCACTGGGCCCGCGTGGACGACTAAGGCCTAATCACCCTACACGGGTAGGCTCGTGCCCCTCGGTGGGGACGTTTAATGAGCTGATGATGATGATACATAGAAAACATGCAGAGCAGTACAAACAGACATGTTCATGCTAAGAAATGTTTGTACTGCCCGGGGATCGAACCCGGAACCCTTGGTCGACAAGTCGACATCTCAACCATACTCGTAACACCAAAAAGGTCATAAATAAAATGTTATGTGTATTGAATTAATGTACTATTCTCATTCTCTCCATAGCTAGGCTGTATCCGTGTATCATAACCATAGATCGGATAATCGGATGCATATTTACCTAAACTTATGTTATGGCTAAGAAAATATGGAGACGGCTTCTTTTTTCGGAATTGTCTTTTTCAAATTCAAATTCAAATTCAAAATTCTTTATTCAAATTAGGCTTACAAAAAGCACTTATGAACGTCAAAATATCAAAAATGTATAAAAACAAAATAAAAATACTAAACTAAAAATATGAATTTTGATGCTTTGAAAAAAAAAGCGCTTCAGTGGATTGGCCTGTTGAGAAAGAAGCACCCAAGCAATGTCGGGAATCGAAAAATAACAGGGATTTTGAACTAATCGGATATAAAACAAATTACGAATGGGTTACCTACCTAAATTATTATATTAATTTATAAAATTAATAAAAAAATTTTTTTTGTAAAATACCTAGCTACTAAGCTTCGAACATCATAATGGATATTGTGTGCATTCAATTATATTTATAATCAAAACGCTGACGGTATTCATCCCGAAATATCGGGTTTTTTACAAGTAATGTACATACAAATCATATATTGTAATAGAAAACACTACAAACGTAATGGAAATACATTTAATTATATATTCCGAACATTGAATGCATCAATTCCAAAATCCGAAATCTTTACGATAAAGAAGTGCTTTCCATACTAAGGCTATAACTGCCTCCGTAGTCTAGTGACCCGGAGGTCGTGGGTTCGAGTCCCGCGGGGAGACGTACACATTGTGCAATTGTTCCCAATTAAGTTAGGACATTGCAGTGTGAAACACCTGATTATACAAAAAGGAAGATGATTCCATGATTCGGATTGCACACTAAGCATCGGTCCGGCTATCATTTTTATTCAATATTATTTTATCATCATCATCAGCTCATTAAACGTCCCCACCGAGGGGCACGAGCCTACCCGTATACGGTGATTAGGCCTTAGTCGTCCATGCGGGCCTCTTCGCAGGCGTGCATGAAGGTTTCCTCACGATGTTTCCTTCACCGTAAGAGCGTCGGATAACGTACATATATTTTTCGAAAATTCGAAAACACATTGGTACGTGTCGGGATTTGAACCTCAGCCCTCCTGGTAGGAAGGCGACAGTCCACACCATTGAGCCACCGACGCTCAATATATATTATATTATTTTATATAACATTTTGATTAAATAATATAACATTTTGGTTAAGTACATATTCAATGTAAAGTTGTGTGTGTGTAAGTACCTCAATATGAATTTTGTAAACTGATAAGGTGCTCATGTGTGGAGTCGAGACATGGAGATTTATAATAAGTATTGAACTTTTATCATATTATTGGTATACTTTAAAGTGGTGTCTTTTGAATCTGAAAATCTTCCAAAAAAATAAATAAATTGTAGTCGTTATCCACCCATATTGCGCACTGGGCCCGCGTGGTGGGTTTAAGCATGGCCCAATCTTCCAATGGGGAGTGGGTAGGCCTCGTCCCTGTAGTGGGACGTTATAAACTGATGATGAAAGCTAGGCTGTCTAATAAGGCTGTGTCATCATCATCATCAGCTCATTAAACGTCCCCACCGAGGGGCACGAGCCTACCCGTATAGGGTGATTAGGCCTTAGTCGTCCACGCGGGCCCAGAGCGGATTGGACGACTTCACACACAACCTTCGAATCTCTTCGCAGGCGTGTATGAAGGTTTCCTCACGATGTTTTCCTTCACCGTAAGAGCGTCGGATAACGTACATATATTTTTCGAAAATTCGAAAATACATTGGTACGTGTCGGGATTTGAACCTCAGCCCTCCCGGTAGGAAGGCGACAGTCCACACCACTGAGCCACCGACGGTGTGTGGTGTGTGTGTGTGTGGTATTATTTTCTCTCTTAGTCTGTCAATAAACGAAAATTGTTTCTCCAAGACACAAGGTATGCTTACCTTTAGTTTGGATACCTCTTGAAATGACGTGCGTTTAAATGTTCAAACATTTGTAGTTTTCCAAGTCCGTAACAATAAATAGATTTTATATTTCTTACTTTTATTTTCGATACTTCTTGACTATGGTCCAGTATATTATGGTATAATGATACCACAACGTTAGTATAGGGTAAATCTGTCAATGAACTATGCATTTTGTTTCTATGACAAGTCCATAGTTTTAGAGTAACCCAGTGTTGTGTGCGCAGTCCGACATGTTGTATCCCTAATTTGTCAGTTTGCGGTTCACTCGCAGTAATTAACTGGCGTAGACTATAGCCACAGGATACTCGTGCACTGCGGTCGAATCGAGGGGACTTTGAACGATTTCAGTTGATGTAGAGACAAAAGACGAGCTCTTGTCTATGGACTAGTCTAAAATAGGTAGTTTGTAGCTGGACTAGACCACTCTCGCTTGAGAGAATTTTGACCATAGAATATGCTTGCGTTTCGTATCACTAATTTATTTCAAAACAAGCTGTTCCCCGAGGTATAAGATATTCTCCCGCAGTAAAATATAACCTTAATCGCTTCGGTCAGTCACGTTAATGCGATCAGGGGGGTTAACGCCATCTCTTTAAACAGTGTTACAATAATATTACTTCGTCTTTTCGGGTACAAAAATGGTGACGTATCATTAACAATACTGTTTTAAGAGATTGCGGATACCCCCCAGCTCATGCAAAGCGCAGCCGCTCGAAATAAGACTACATAAATTTTCAAAAAAAAAATCCTTTATAAAAGTAGCCTTATTTTTTCCTTATTACATCAGCTACCTGTCAAAAAAGTCCTGTGCAAATTGATCCAGCCGTTTCAGACGGAACAAACAGACAAAAACGGTTTTTTAAGGTGTATATATTTTGATGCATGTAGCAAAAAACAGTTATTTTAATATTACAAAAAGACAATCCAATTTTATTTATATGTAAATGTGGTCTAATTATGTAACTAATATATTTACTATATACTTATTTGTAAATGTAACTATAAAATAAATAGCTTCGTTATTAGAGCATGTAATGCATTTAATGCTAATTACAATCATATTGACATCTTTCATGACAATGTGAAGCGTTTCGTATCTATTACGAAATCATTAGCTTGTATGTGTGTACTATAGAAACTTCGTCTCTTTTTTTTAGTCATCATCATCAGCTCATTTAAAATCCCCACCGAGGGGCACAAGCCGTATGCGTACGCCGTACCCGTATGCGGGTGATTAGGCCTTAGTTATCCACGCGGGCCCAGTGCGGATTGGCCGACTTCACGCACAACCTTTGAATCTCTTCGCAGGCATGCGCAGGTTTCCTCATCATGTTTTCCTTCGTCGTAAGAGTATCGGATAACGTACATATATTTTCGAAAATTCGAAAATACATTGGTACGTAGCGGGATTTGATCCACAGACTTCCCAGTAGGAGGGCAACAGTCCACACCACAGACATCAGAATATACATTAGACTGGACAAGCCGCCAAGTTTATAGGCAGTCCCAGTGTCGCAATTTCTTTTCGGTTCTTACCTGTGAAAAGTTATTATTTTCTGGTAAATTTACTGATTCATTGCGATGATGGCATGTTACAATTGCACAGGATGGCATTTTGGAAAAAAATGGTAATTTTTCTATATATTCGTGCGTCTTGACTCGTCTCACAGAGCGTAAACTGGTAGCCAGTGTATGCTCGTTGAGCTTACAGTTGTCGCACTTTAAACGCGGCTTGCCCCATCTCCTGTATTGGGAAATCTGTGGTCCACACCATTGCGCCACCGACGCTTTTCACTTAGTAAAATTAATAAAATATGTTTGTTATATCCTATTGCTAATATCGAACATATTATTATGTTTGAAGTTAATAAATGTATGTCTGTGACTTTTGTTTATGCTTTGTATTTTCTAACTTAGCAGTGGAAATTTTTAAGTGTTTATATCACAGATTTCCCAATACAGGAGATGGGGCAAGCCGCGTTTAAAGTGCGACAAATGTAAGCTCAACGAGCATACACTGGCTGCCAGTTTACGCTCTGTGAGACGAGTCAAGACGCACGAATATTAGAAGAAATTACCGTTTTTATCCAAAATGCCATCCTGTGCAATACTAACATGCCATCATCGCAATGAATCAGTAAATTTATCAAGAAATATAATAACTTTTCACAGGTAAGAACCGAAAAGAAATTGCGACACTGGGACTGCCTGTAAACTTGGCGGCTTGTCCAGTCTAATTGTATATTCGGATGTCTGTGGTTTATATATTATGTCATTGACTCTAAACACATGTATTATATTAAGTTGTTAATTTACTTAATAAAGATAAATAGCTGCTTTATACGGAGGCAATACCGTACCCGAACAAAATTGGTGCAATGTTAAATCCAAACAATGTCACCGAATCCCAGCAATGCGAGGTATTCGGAGTAGTCGCGGAATGCGGATAAAAACCACGGAATTAGGGAATGGGCGGAACCACCTGCGACACGCCGTGACAGATCCACGATGGCACTTATACAGGATGCTTTTAATCTGTAGATACAGTACACCGAAATATAATTGAATGTTTATCATTCCGACCTTTGACGATCCATTTGGTGTAGCGGTTGAGACGTCGGCTGCGTCACCAAGGGTTCCGGGTTCGATCCCCGGGCAGTACAAACATTTTTGTGCATGAAAATGTCTGTTATGGTCTGGGTGTTTTTTGTGTATAATATGTAGGTATTTACAAAAAAAATATATAAGTATGTTTATCTGTTGTTGAGTACCCACACTACAGGTTTCTCGCTTAACTTGGGGCTATATGGCGCTGTGTAAATGTCAGTGGATATTATTATTTTTATCATCATCATCATCATCAGCCTATGTAATTAAGGTGTCAGTACTTTTTTGTATCCCTTACAAATGTATATTGTTAATGAAATAAAATCAGTATTATTTCATTAACAATATACATTTGTAAGGGATACTGAAATAATACTGATTTCATTCTCTTCTCTCTTATATTCATCTCGTAAACGGTCCAAAAATACATAAATTCTATAACGCTCCACTGTAGGGCACAGGTCTTTCCGCTCAGTATAGCTATGGGAAGATTGGGCCATAACCCAGCACGCGGGTCGTATGCAGTTTGGTGGGTGTTTACGAGTACCATCCTAAAATTGTAGTCGCGACCACGGCTTAAGGAGTTATACGAAGCACGGAATCTTTATTTTAGGATAACCAGTGGCGTGCACTCTATATATGCAAAAAAGAAGTGCGTACCCTGTGTTCCTCCACAAACCTGATAATCGCCATCATAAAAGATCTCTATATTTTTAATCGAAATGCAATCTGCAGTCAACAACAGCACTCATTTTTTGAGAAAAGCAATTCAAATTAAGATTTTGCGATTCACATCAAACACTTTGCATACTTTGTTCATAACATTTGTGCACGCCACTGGATTAATCCTGCAATGTTCGAACTATACTCCCCGCGGGATTCGAACCCACAAACTCTGGGTTATCGATGCAAGACCAACACAGTACTCACTTAGACCACGTAAGTAAAATTTTCATTCACAATATTAAAAAATGATTTTTTTATTTATAGTATAACCAAGCCTTGTAGGCCCCACGTCACTGACTAGGGACAACGAACAATCTACTATGAAAATCAAGTAATCTTTCATGTTTTTTTTTAATGTCAACATATCCATTGCGTTAAGGTTCATCATCATCAGCTCATTAAATGTCCCCACCGAGGGGCACGAGCCTACCCGTATAGGGTGATTAGGCCTTAGTCCACGCGGCCCAGTGCGGGTTGGACGACTTCACGTCCAACTTTTGAATCTCATCGCAGGCGTCCGCAGGTTTCGTCGAAAACTCGAAAACACATTGGTACGTGGCGGGATTTAAACCTCAGCCCTACCGGTAGGAGGGCGACAGTTCACACCATTGAGCCACCGACGCTTACGACGGCGTTAAGGTTATCTAGCTTTTATATTCGTATTCCGTTTGCATCGAAACCTTATTTCTTATAGCATTAAAAACTAGAGTTTGTCATTTATACCCCCTGTATATAGCCACATGATCCCGTGGGAGAACGCACCGCGTCATTTCTCCCGTTACCCGCTTTTAACCAGGAAATCGGTTTTTGTGTTAGTCCCATAAGATGGAATCTTATTAGAAAAGATGTATTATTTGTGTTAAATGGAATCGACAATGTAATGGTTGAGGTTTTTTTATGTTATAAGTGTACAGGACGGTCTGGACGTTCACCTGATGGTAAGTGATACGCCAATGACAGAGCGGCATTAAAGGAGGCCAACAACTGATAGACAGTTATTATCCTCCATCAACGCCGCACTGCACCCGTCACCCGAGACAACAGATGTTAGGTCTCTTATACCCGGCAATTTCTAAGGTTACCTACCGTGTCTCCCGTGGGATTGGAAGCTAAGTCCCTCGCTATACTCAGCTATCCAAACCAACGTGCAACGCCTAGACTTTAGTCCACGGTGGCAGTACTATATATTTAAGTTATTAAACATTTACTTCTGCTTAAATGATAACACTTTTAACGCTATGACGGTTACCGATGTCCGGCAAACAATAAATAATTATATTAAATAATAATAAATATCCACAGACATTCACACAGCGCCATCTAGTCCCAAGTTAAGCGTGAAGCCTGTATTATGGATACTAAACAACGTATAAACATACTTATATACTTTTTTTTGTAAATGCATACATGTTATACATAGACAACACCCAGACCATTACAAACAGACATGTTCATGTACACAAATGTTGGTACTGCCCGGGGATCGAACCGAGAACCCTTGATTTTGCAGTCGACCTATCAACCGCAACACCAAATGGGTTGTCAAAATATATGATTGTATTTGATTTCTGTGTTCATATTGTCTTATGCGTGCTATACACTAACTCGAAGTTCCTCGCCAAGTAATCCGAGACCGGCCGAGTAGTGTTGAGAGGTACTTCGTGAACGCACTTCTTGCTACTTTGAGCCTTTTGATTCGGTCCAAAAACCGACAACAAATGGAAGTTGCTCGTGACAAGGCAAAGTCGGACGAAGTAAACCGAAGTGCCTCTCTACACTATCGTCTTCGTCTACGTCAGTGTATTGCACGCATTAGAAGTTGAAATGAATCAGCTTTCTCCTCCTTTAAATACCTTCTGCTAATACTAATTTGAAATTGGATAAGCCATAATTTTGTTAAAATAACTGAGGTTTTTTTCAAATCACGTTATATGTAGGTAGGTTATATTTAATTTCCATGACTTATTGTTGCACATTTTTCAAAATCAAAACAAATGAGTTCACACACATTAATTGTCCAGATGGCTAATATCTTTCAAATAAGCTGTCATTATAGTCTATGGGAATGTGACATTATTTTTTTTCCGCTAGAAAGCTCCCGCTTCCGGGCGGCGTGATTTGCGTCGCGTTGGCACATTTGGTTTTCGAACGACACCTGTTCGCGGGTTCCCACGACGCGGAAATGGGTCAAGAGGGAATTTCGCCGCGCTAATTACGAACGTTCGTAGTTTGAATATGAATTTCGAACTCGGAAGAACTGTTTTTGTTGAGAATGGATGTTCTTATTAGATTCTGTATTTTTTTAGTAGGTTTGAGGAATGCAATTTGAATTCTTTAAATTCATTGAGCATGCTTGTCATAGAACGTAGAACTTTTATAACAATTAGAATTAGTAGTCTATAATTTAATTTTATATTGTTTTATTGAAATATGAAAATAGAAGCATGATTATTGTGAAAAAAATAGGGGAGACCTATCTCCGGTAGTAAAAGTTGTATGGCTATAGGTAGTGGTAAAATTTTCATTTTAGACCATGTAACTACTTAAAGGTAGTAATTAAAAATATAATGAATAGTATAGTAGTAAATCCTACATGTCCATATACCTAATTTTAGGAACGGCAAAAAATTTGAGTAATCTGATTAAAAAACATATTAATTAATTATATTAAGACAATATGCAATGAAGCCCTTAATAAAGCTATATTAATCGTAATAACAACATAAAAAAGGACAACTTTTTGTAGATACATTTCCTCATTAATTTACTAATAGACCATAATTATACGACTTCGTCCATAATTTTTCTTATACATATACGAAAAGCCCTCAGAATTCGGAAATCTGAGTAAATAGCGCCCACTAGGGAGGTCTTATTAACCTGATTTAATCCTTAATTCCATGGAAGCCATATAAAATGTCTTAGTAACATATACCTGATAGGAAACGGATCGTAACAATTTTTATTCCGCCTTCGATTTGTCCGGGTTCTTTGTCGGGTGACCATTTGACGTGACGATTTATCGTCGAGTCCTATTACACAAATAAGGATTCAAAGAAATTTTTCAAAGGTAATGTCATTTAGGCTTGCAATAGGCATTTATGGGCCCTCCAAAATAAATGTAATTATTAAATTATGTAAGGGCACGAGCCTACCGTGTATGGTGATTAGGCCTTAGTCGTCCACGCGGGCCCAATGCGGATTGGACGACTTCACGCACAACCTTTAAATTTTTTCGT
The DNA here is from genome assembly GCA_019425675.1 of Leucinodes orbonalis. NCBI lineage: Eukaryota > Metazoa > Arthropoda > Insecta > Lepidoptera > Crambidae > Leucinodes > Leucinodes orbonalis. The sequence goes on from PQWD01005639.1 coordinate 64,945, forward strand.
AGGCGTGCGTGAAGGTTTCCTCACGATGTTTTCCTTCACCGTAAGAGCGTCGGATAACGTACATATATTTTCGAAAATTTGAAAACACATTGGTACGTGTCGGGATTTGAACCCTTCCGGTAGGAAGGCGACAGTCCACACCATTGAGCCACCGACGCTCTTAAAGAACATGTAGAATACGGAAATCGTAAATAATGGTAACTGTACTGCAATCAATGCAATAGTATAGCACGACAAAGACAAGCCTCTTACTGCGCTCTTCGCTTGGCTCGTCTTGACCGCGCGCGGCATGGCTTCCCACAAATGAGGAAGTCAAGTCTCTCAAATGAAATGCATATAAATGTCACCCTAAAGAAAAAAAAAGAAAATAAAAAAAAAAAATATCTACTTATTGAAACGGAATTAAAATTAAGATATAAATAAGTTTACAAGTGTTAAAATTATCAAAATCACGTAATTTCAAGGGGTTCCCAATCTAAGCAAAGCCTGTATCTTGGGAAACCAATTTCCAATGGATTACAGAATTTTATTGAATAAATTAAGTAAATTGATCATAATAAATGGTAATGAATAGTGTGCGAATTTGTGAGTATATATAGGTATGTTAATCTGTATGAGTTACTTTCAGTTTGGAATGAGAATTTCAGTTTGATCATAGTCAAGAGCACAAAGAAACTGTATAAGCTTTAATTTCGCTTCCATCACAGTGACTAAAACAGCATATCTTAGAAACAGTATTGTAAACTGAGACGTGACAGTAACGAGGGAATACAGTAATAAAGGAACTGTTACTATGAATTTTTCCTTTGAGCCTTGGTGGCTGGCTCATTGGTGTGGACTTCCGATCTGGAGGGTTCAAGTCCTACCAGGTACCAATGTCTTTTCGAATTTTTCAAATTATAGGTACGTTAATGCGATGCGAAGTAAAACCTGGTGAGAAAACCTGCGCACGCCTGAGAAGAGATTCCTAGGTTGTGCATGAAGTCAAATCCGTCAAAAGGCCAATGTTCATCATAATGTTGTCATATACTTAATAAAGACCGTAAAGTTATTTCCTTTCCGTATCCTTGGTTCCTTTTCAATCTATCGGGGTCCCCTGCTAGACATGTGTCTCCGACATTTTGCGCCACTTTTCATATTCAGCTTCCACCTTTCGCAACTCATCGGTCCATCAGACCGGAGGGCGTCTTACACTACGCTTGTTGTACAATACCAAAAACTGTAGTTCTTGCGTGTAGTATGCCAAAGTATCTTCTGTGTGTAAAATGAAAGTTTAATTCCAAACATTAAACAGACTTATCTGCTAAGTATATCTTACCAACCAGTTTGAACTTTACGTATAGATTTCATTACAAATATATAAAGCTTTCGTTTTTTTACAAATAATTTGCCCTTAGCAAAAGTCAGGAAAAATACCCGAGTCAAAAAACTAATACTGACACAAAATTCAAGCTCAAACCTAAGCAGTGATCTATTTGAAACTACTTCGAATAATAAATCCATAGACTAAACTCAAACACTGGCTGCTAACAACCATAAACTTTCACAACAAAAGCTAAGCTAATAAATCGCTTATGACATTGTATGCATTAATAACCTTGTAATGACCAAGACGCGGCGTTGCTTTGTAAAAACCTCACCCGTAGGTGGGCGTATAATGTTCTCATACAAAAAGTGACCGCAGCTGTCAATTCCTTTATTGAGACGTAATACAGCAGCCGAAAAGTCCTCACTCCCACACCAAACTCATCCCTAAGCCTTACAAAACAAGCTTCAAAATCAACTGCGTAAATTACCAGACAGTTCTCCATCACCAAATTGCAGTTGCAACAACAAACTATTTGGCATAATGACTCTTAAATTAGTGACGATAAAGATGAATTTGGAATATGCTGATCTAATTCGGAAGAAGTATCTTTTTGGTCAATACAAAAGAGTATTGGTCATTACAGGGACATTTTACGGCAATTTGGATGGCACACGCGTGTGAATGTAGGTTGCATTAGCGACAATTAATTTTATGGGTGACCATTGGGTGACAATTGGCGTGGTAAATACCATGTGGGCGGAAGAACCTTTTTGGGGGAAGATAGTGACATTTCTTATGCTCTAATATTGTATTTAACGTAGGCTGAACCCCAACCAGATGGACGGATGACCTGGTTAAGGTGGCGGGTAGCAGATGGATGTCAACTGCTAGGGATCGGCCTGCGTGGAAATTATTAGGGGAGGCCTTCGTTGAGCAGTGGACGTAATAGGCTGTAATGATAATGATGATGATGATGAAACAAAAGTACGAGTGATAAATTATGTGATTTATATCTAAGTCGGGTAGTTAGTAATTTGCCTTCGACTAGCGTTATGGTGTCCTCTGCACCTTGGCTTATGCTGAGTGATATACCCTTTCTGTGTCTTTAGATTTATGTTTAAGGAAATCCTTGTATTCTGCTACAGAAATAAACATTTCTTTCTTAGTCACTCAAGACAAACTCACCTGCTTATGGTACATCCTGCAGAATAGCTAACGTAGAAGCGCGGTGTTTTACGATCTGATGTCCCTTAATTTAGCAGATATTAAGCAGACCATGTCCAACAGTGGACATATTAGGCTGTAATGATAATGATGAAAGTATTCATTAAAACACAATATTCATGTGTCCTTCGCTAGGTGCTAGGTCGTCAAACCATCTTGCAGAATAGTAGGTATAAAAAAATATCCATTGACATTCACACAGCGCCGTCTAGCCCTAAGTTAAGCGTAAAGTCCGTAGTATGGGTACTAAACAACGGATAAATATATGTAGTTAGATATTTTTTTTGTAAATACATACATAGAAACACCCAGACCAATACAAATAGACATGTTCATGAACACAAATGTTTGTACTGCACCAGGAACGAACCTGGATCCATTGGTGTCGTAGTCGATTAGACCAAATGGGTCGTCAAGGTATACCTTGTAATTAATCACTTCGTGAAGCGAGCGTCAGATTAATTGCATCTTGGGACTTGAAACTTTGCAATATGAATTTTCTAGCTTGTTGACTGAAGTACTTATCTATCATCAGCTCATTAAACGTCCCCACCGAGGGGCACGAGCCTACCCGTATAGGGTGATTAGGCCTTAGTCGTCCACGCGGGCCAGTGCGGAGGACGACTTACACACACCTTCGAATCTCTTCGTAGGCGTGCATGAAGGTTCATCACGATGTTTCCTTCACCGTAAGAGCGTCGGATAACGTACATATATTTTCGAAAATTCGAAAACACATTGGTACGTGTCGGGATTTGAACCTCAGCCCTCCCGGTAGGAAGGCGACAGTCCACACCATTGAGCCACCGACGCTCTCACTCACTCACTTATCTATATTATAATATAATGTAATAGCAAAGGTAAATTGTAAACAACACAAGAAGATGATAAAGTCACGTCTTGTCCAGTGAAATTCCATCTGCATCAGCATTTTTCCAAAGGGAAATCTATGAAGTGTCATTCGCGTGGTAACCTCAATCTCATGCAATCAGCCCACCATAGTCCACTGTTGGATACAGGCCTACACCAAATGCGCCAATCATTCCGATCTTGGAGACCTTGCATCAATCCTTTTCCAGTCACATTTTTAAGTCGTCATCCCCTCGCGCGGCTATACGTCCAACGTTACGTTCGCCGAAACCAGTTCTCCACTGTATCTCTACAAAAGAATATAATCAATGTGAATTACACCCTAAAACCAGAAAAAAAGTTATAAACTAAAATATTTTTAAAATAAGTCCATTCAGGCAATGTTCCGAAAATACTGGCAGCGTTACCCCCTTGGATTGCTAGACTAATTCTTTGTCCAAACTAGCTACGAGATATGAACTAGCCTTAAAATGCTATCTTCAAAACAAAGCGCTCAAAAAAAATTATACCCCTAGATACCAACTATTATAAAAACGTTTGTTTAAGAGTAAATTAAGAGAATTCCATGTCAACCGCATAGAAATAGTAATCACATGGTAGATGAACCTCGACCTTCCGTTTCCGCGCAGTTTAATAATAAATCAAACGTTCTTACATAAATCAAAGAAAGTTATGTCGGTTGATAATGAGCTTTAAATATTATGGATAAAGATTAAGATCCCATTGAAATATGTTTTTATACATCGTAATGCGAGGGAAGTGGAGATTTACGGAAGGGAAAGTCTGTGGTACTAAGGTGAGTTCGGCTTTGAATTTGGGTTCTTTTGGTACATAATTAAATCCTCATTATCAGCATCAACATCTTCACTGAGGGGCACGAACCAATCTGTAAAGGGTGTGCTTAGTCGTCCACACGGGCCCAGTGTCGTTTTGACGACTTCACGTGCAAACTTTGAATCTCTTCGCAGACGTGCGCAGGTTACTTCACTATGTTTTCCTTCACCGTAAGAGCGTCGGATAAACGTACACATAATTTCAAAAATATATTCGTACGTGGCGGATTTGAAACTGCACTATCCAGATTGGAAGGTAACAGTCCACCCACATCGATGACGATAGCGGCCGACGCTCTGATGTACTTACCTACATGCATTTTAATCAAGTAATGCATAAGTTATTTTGAGTCCATTCATTTATTTTAAAATACACAAAATAATTTAAATTTTTATTAAGTTTAACTTAATGAATTTTAAAATTGATTTTTGTCTGTATATATGAAGAATTTGCTTATTTGTATTGCGTAATAAATGTTAAAGTAATTGTTTGTTTCCTCAAAAAAATTAAAATAGATACTATCTACCATTATCCTTATCCTTTTTTTACAAACTTAAATTTAGCCATCTAGCTGCAGTTTAACACTTTATTATTTATTTATAAGGAACCCGTAAAGTAAAGGACCCATCACTCTTGATGGCTTTTTAACATCTAATTTAGGATATGAAAGTTAACACATATGTTGAGTGGGAGAGGTAACACCCGGTGATACACTACAGTTTGTTGTTGGATGTCGCTTGCAGGAACTTAATAACAGATTATTGTCATATAAATTAGTCGTTGTGTATATCTAAACACATCGTTTTTGTCACCAAATAATACGGTGTGCGATGTCATAGAGGAAAGTGAAAAAAGTGAAATTGTAATTGAAAACTCTTATTTAAGCTTGAGCTTGACTTAGGTTACACTTCTTCTTAGCTTGTCGTAGGCAAACACACATTCAAATTTTAGCGGCCCAGAAAGCAGCGACAGTGACAGCATTATCTGATGATGCTGTCATTATATCCTCTCGTGTGCAGCTGGAAGGGCACGCCGGCAGTTTAGCAGGTTATACTTAAAAGATTTATAAACTTTCCTTTGGAATATAATACCACAAAAATTTATTTCCGTATATTTTATCCTGGACGGATGATCTGGTTAAGGTGGCGGGTGGCAGATGGATCAACTGCAAGATCGGCCGCGTGGAAAATCATTAGGGGAGGCCTTCGTTCAGCAGTGACATAATTAGGCTGTAATGATGATGATGATGATGATTTATCCATGGCATTACAACACAATGACTTCACTGTGTTATTTTATCACCTGGCTGTATATACTTGAGTTTTTTAATTATGAAAATAATGCGTTCAAAATCAATATACTCATTTCTGATTGTATCCTTGAATTTTATTTAATTAAATGGTTTCTCGTCAAACGTATAAACCACCTAGCAAAAGTTTTCTTTGAACCCAATCGATGTAAGGTGTCTTATGACGTTGTTTGGTCAGAGGGCAGTGGAAGTGGTGCCGCGTCCGGCCCACGTGCGTGTGTCACTTACCCTACTTGAGGTACTCTTGTAGGAAGTGCAATGGTTCGAAGTATCGGAAATAGCTATGTGGTTTCGAGTTACCTAGGTATGAGTCTTAGAATATTTATTTAACCACTTTAAAACCTAAATCTATATATTTTTTAAATCTTGACTAGATTTACATATGCTTAGTAATTGAATATAAATATTTTCAACAAATAATGAATATTGAATCCTTCCCAATAACAACAACACGCGGTCTTTTTTTCAGACGAACAGTAGCCGACATAAATGCCATTCCTTTAATATTCGAAGTTTAGAGATATGATATATGGTATACAAGCTTTTGCTACTTCGTGTATATAGGAGAGTTAAAACTGCGATATCTCATAAAATATTTATTTAAGTTGAATGATGTACAGGGCAATTTTGGTTAAAATGAAATACTTGTGATAAATAAAGTATTTATTTGGATAGGGATTATTATCATTATATATGAAAACACATTATTTTATAAATTTAGCAAAAATTTGTTAAGGCGAGCTAACCTTAAAAGATAGACATATGTTATTGCGGACTTTTTTGTAGACCTTTAAAAAGGGAACAATACTCTCATACATGACTTTTGCGAAACTTTAGCCGTTTACGCAGCGTACGCAGCGGAAGCTCCAAGTATGAAAAAATCCACCCGATTTTGAAACATTCTTCATTGCTGCTCCGCTTCTATTGCTCGTAGCGTGATGATATATAGCCTATAGCCTTCCTCGATAAATAAGCTATCTAACTCTGAAAGAATTTTTCAAATCGAATTAGTAGTTCCTGAGATTAGCGCGTTCAAACAAACAAACAAACTCTTCAGCTTTATATATTAGTATAGATGGCAAAATAAAATGTATATCTATTTTACTATTACATATCTCATTACAAAAAAGTGTAGTTTGCTGTTTAAATTATTCTGATTTTAAAGCATTATTAAAGTTGAGAAAAAATATATTTAGTATTTTATTTTAAATGATCAAAATATCAAATTAATGAATGTTCAACAAACATTACCTATTATAACTGCTATGTTAATTGCTAATTATCGTATACTTATCAAATCACATTACAATTTTACGACAAATTCTACAAACCACATAACGAGGCCATTAAACCAAATACGCATAAAATTATCTTAAAACAAACAAAAAATATAAATAACGCGCCTTCCTTTAAACGCACCATAAAATGTAGTCCTAAGTGCACCCATTAAAATTCATTGGCTCTAAACATTTCTTTCCTTTGCCTTACTTTTTTTAACGAGACAATTCGTAGTCTGCTTCCCGCAATAATATTTCCATATTTTCAGTACTGCCAACTGAGCATTCTTGTCTTAGAAAAATAGGAGTAACAAAATTCGACCTTAAAACTTTCAGCTTTCGGGTTTAAAATGCATCGAGCTCAGTGAAAGATTGTTGTGGTATATGATATGATATCGCAGATAAGGGGAAATAGTTGAACGTCAGTTTTATAACCATATTATTGCGGGGTTCAGAAGAGTGGTTTTAAGATTATTTAGAATAAGTTTTATTTGCAATCATTTCTTCAAATATTAATAGCGATATTATATTTCGATTTCAGGATTTTTTTTAATGCTTAAGCTTGCAAGTAAATATATGTATAAATTGTCTATAAGTATGTCTAATGTTTAAAATTTGTACTAGACTTCTATCATTGTTTGAGGGGAATTGGATCAATATTACTTCATATTCGTTCCACTGCAAACTAGCGTCTTCTTAATAAGTCTCTTGGCAAAAGCTGAGTGGTAACCTTTTGGTAGCAATCAAAATTTCTTTGCAGGTTTAAGGCAGACGGGTTAATGTGGTCTATTTCAATGAAATAATAATAAATATTGCACTTAATCAATTTTACATTTTAAAAATCATTTAAAAACTAAATATAAATATTGTATGTTTTCATTCTCTCATTCCACTTTCAAAAACAGTGTACGATGTATTAATGATCAGTAAGTTGAGAGTTTTCCTTTTATCTCATTTCTTTTGTGAAATATAATATTGTATTTATTGTAATTATTTTGTAATGGAAATTATTTGTTCAAATATATTACTAACACTATGGACTCACGTTTCGAAATAAATGATTTTTATTTTATTTATTTATTTATTTTATATGTATTTTCTTTCTATTCCTTAATAAATTTTCACTGTTAGCCACTGACGAGTTCATCTCATGAGACAACGTCACTGGACAAGGATAGGAATAGGTTTAGTAACACAAACGCGGTATGAAAATATTAAATTGTGTTCATGCACAATATATCGCGCAGTCCGCACCCAATGTCGCGGAACGCATCGAATCACTGGAACCTCGGTTAGGGGCCTGTTTTAGAAACTTGATTGAAACTCGATTGAAAAACGTATGAAGATTTTACTGTTGGATTATTCTAGATTTTTAATGGTTTAATGTCGTTAAATATTGTAAAAGATAGGTAGTTTTTGTGCATTTCATATTGCACCATTTGAATTTTAAATTTGTTCAGCAAGCAAGACCTATTATTAGTGACATTCTCTCTTCAACCTATTGCAGTCCACTACTAGACAAATATCCCCCATTTTGCACCAATTAATCCAACTAATCCAGCCTCCACCAGCGACCTTTTGCAAGTCGGTCCATCGGGCCATAGAGCGTCCTGCCCTACGCTTGCCAAGACGCGGTCTCCACTCCTGAACTCGTCACGTTACCTTACCTTTTGTAAAATACTTCTTATTGTAAAAACCCGAGATATTTAGGGCTTATATTTATATAAATGTAGAGTATCACTTGCTATTTCTTTTTGAATTAAAAAGAGATCTTATAAGGATGTGATTTTATTAAATAAGTGTATAACACATAAGATAATTCAACAAAAGTGAGACCGAATGAGATAAAATGGAGGAGACCTATTTTAAAATCATAGATATCCAAATACATTGAAAGGCACCGCGATAGGTTGAAGATAAAGAGAGAAAGATCATTCAAAATAAACTGAAGAACAAATTGGATGGATACATTGCATTTGTTTAATTGGTCGGTCGTAAAAACAACAAAACAAATTCCAAAAAAAACATACAGAACCTTCACACAAACCGCAACTTTAAATCGCTTTTTTATAAAGTATTACAATTTATTGCTTCAATATTGGTGCGTTGGGTATTGCGTTTATTCTTAGGCCCCAGCCGTGACGAATCGTTTGAGTTATATTCCAGATTTGGACTAAAATTGTACAGTGATTATGCGATACGGTGAAAATAATGATGATGGCCGCGAATGTCCGCGGGTTGGGGTGAGCTGTTACTTTTTATTAAGCTTATTCGGACGTACTTTGGTATGTTTGTTGTTGATTCTGATTTTTTCTTAATTGTATGATACAGTGGTATTTTTAAATAATATAAATTATTTTTATTATCAGATAAAAACTATAATTAAAACAAGATGTATTAAATTGTGCTTTTAAGAATTTAATTATATATGCGATAACCTTATTTTATTTTTTAAAGTACACTAATTGTACTTTCAATAAAGTTTGGGTATTTTAAGTGTATATAGTATATAAGATCAGCTTCAGCCCTCGAGTCGTTAATGATAATAGATGCATGTCACGAGGAGTGATTGTGGAGTCGTTTGTGGATGTTACAGTGAGGAATATGAATACTGGTTGTTTGGAAAAGAAAGATGGCAGGCTGTTATAGTTTTTAGGGGCATTTGGTCTAACTATTTAAATTCGTAAACCACGAATTTTTATATAATTTGGATTCTTCCAAAGGGAATTTTGTCATATTTTCTACGTACATTGCAGACATATTATTTTGGTAAAGCGTCAAATTTAATGGAGTGCTGGTACAAGATATGTAAATTAAAATGATATGTATAAAAATGATTTAAAAATAATTCAATACAAAATAATAATAATAAGGTGGTGGAAATAGATTGGTCTTCGATTTGAAATTTTTGACGCGTTCAAATTCAACCTCTAAGGAAGAATATTGCTTTTGAATGGAGATTGAAATCATGAACGTAAACATTTTATATAAATAATTAAGAACAAAGGATTTATGGGGGAGTTGATTCACAAATAGTAAGTTTATCCGTAAAGAGGACGTGTAATCACAACGGAGGGTTTCCTGTGGATTTATTTCACTTGCACTCACAAGAATAAACATTGAAAAAGTATATGCGTAACGAAGCTATTGCAAAATCATATGGACTAAATATACCTAATAATTGGGTCTAGGAGTGCGGATCCTCGTTTGCCTAGAGAAGGTTAATATAGGTGATTCAACGATAGATTTTTTGGGAATCTTTTAATTATTGTTATTAATAGATTTTATTTTGTTATTCCTATAGGCAGGTAACTTGAAGGATGCTTAGTAAATATGTTATTACTTCAAGTATATTTGTTTAATATTATTGTTTTTGCAAATATGCACGTAAACATTGTGTTTAAAAAATGTGGATTATTGAGATGGACTCTAATTAAGCCATTCACATTTGAAAGCAACAGGATTGATATGAAGTATTACAATATGAATGTTCTTCCAAATATAAACTAGCATTTTGCTGAATTATATCACTAGATTTGGAGTTAGTATGATCCGATTAAGTGTTTATTATTTACCGACCAGTTCTCCGCACGAAGCAAGACGCTCAGAATAGACGCTCTATTCCCATTTCTTTCACTTCTTTATCTGAGCAGGAGGGCGTGCCGGCCATTGGTCGTACGTCTTTAACCCACAGAACAAAAATTCACCCATTATGAAAGAGATTCGTTTCAGCTGAGATACTGGCGTTTGGAGTGCCGTTTAATGCGAGTCGCCTTATCGGATCTGTTCCAGAATAAGATTTTAAAATGGAAAGGGGAGTGGTTTTGTTAGGTTTGGTATACGGATTTTTTTTGTTTAATTTGGTTTGTAGGAGCTATCTAGTTTGAAATTGACTAATTGATTCAATATAAATATAAAATATATTGTTAAACAACATTTAATATGAATAGGTAAGTATATTGCAGTGAGGCGTTCTAGTGATAATTGATTGTAGATGCGTCTTAGATGAGAATTAGTCGATCTATTTTTTGGTGTTTATTTTAAAGAGACTACATGTTTTTCTTGTTTTCCATTTTGTTCCGCGGTCTGTTGAATCCGAGGAAATGTCTTAATAATCTTAATTTTGTTGCTTTGCATACAAAATGCAGAGTTTGAGAGCATTTTTGTGTCAGCGCGACTCCGTCGTATTTTTTAGACGTCTTAATACATGTGTTTCAAATAAATATTATGACCGATAGATTAACGTTTAGATGCACGGAACAAAACGTCCTTACGTGGTGGGAGGGGCTAATTTTGTGGAAATGAGGGCGACAATTTTGTCGCGGCATTCCATTAATTATTAGAATGTAATATGTGACTTACTAAAAGTAATAAAGGGATTTTATGAATATTAAGAAAAACTAATTGGAATTGACTTTAAACTTTATCTTAATAATGTAATTTTGATGAATCTAACGGTTTGGAGGTTTAATTATTGAAAATGGGAGAGATTTTTTTATAATTATTTCTTTAGTAGAATGGCTGTATAGCATTGTTTTCGCCGTGAGTAATATTAGTGGATGACCAATACTATCTTTCCCATTCTGTATGATTTTCCCTTTGAAAGAAGTTGGTAGTCTGTTGCTCTTTCAAAGTAGAGTGTCTACGCTATACTGTTTAGGAAGCTGTGTATGCAGTGAGCATTATGTGATGGTGGTTTAACAATACAGTACTATTTTATTAATGTTAAAGTGTGAAAAGTATGACCATTTACATAACAACCGAAATTAAGCGGATCGACATTTATTAACTAACCCATAAAACTATTTGTCTTTATAAAATATCGAAAGTGCAATCGATCTGTCAGTTTCTCACTCCTCAAGCGATCGCATTCGCCACAAAAAAGCTCCAGGAAATATACTCAAAGGCCGCTTCGAAGTATTTTATGGAAAAAAAAACAATAAGTGTGGGGATTTTTTTATTGTGGAGAATGAGTTTTTTACGTATGGATTTCTTTATTCGCGGTTGAGTGATTTGTACGGCGACGCAAATGAGTGTCGTTATGAACCGAAACGTGGGGAGCGATTTTTTGGGTAAATTATTCGAAGTTAAATGCATTTTAGAGACTTAATGTTGTGGCTGTATGTTTGTTTTAATGGTATTCTCTATTTGTAGAATGTCACTGACAGCGGCTGTACGGTTACCATATCTTTGCCTTCTCATAAAACTTGTAAAAAGCACAGTGAATGTCAGTTTTTTTTGTGTGGTAATGTTTTTGGATCAATGATTTTATTCTATGCTTTCGATGACTCGAGAAACTGATGGGTTACGAATTAATAAAAACACATTTGGTAGGATAGGCTGGCTTCGTTCCTTGAAGATGTGAACACGTACATCCTCTTATTTGTTAAGATATCCATGTTGTTATAATATACTGCTTAAATTCTGTAACCAGAAACCATAGGTATAATAAAAACTGAACTTATTTTTAAAAACTGACAGTAAGGTTAATTTAATTGGTCATAATACTGCATAAAAATAATTTCTCACTCGTTTTAAAGAATCAACCGTCATGCAAAACCAAATCTCAAAGGTCACATATCACAAAAGATTAATGACCGAACAAGTGTGCTTGGCTTAAGCTACTTTCTCATACATACACCCCAAAACTATTCATCAATATTCAAGAAATTCCACTTTCCGCGCAACTAGTACAACTATTCACGTATGCACATAAATCGTGACAAGGATTCGCGGCGGCCATTATCCGCGAATAATCACAATAGGACGATTCGGACCGAAGACATTAATTATAAATCCTGTACTCGGACTTATGATCTATCGGGCATTGTCCAAGAGGTCACCGCTTGACCCGTGAGAACTGGTCACTTACGAAAAAAAATAATTATTCGATATTCAAAATCGGGCGACCCCAATATAGAAAAAAAAGGAAAATAATGATTCGATATTCAAAATCGAGCGACCCTAAAATTTGAATATGCAAGGGATATCCGGACGGGTCTGCAAGAAAACATTGCATTGTGGCGCGCCGGTCACCTTTTGTGTGCGAAATAATTTATTCCGTCGCATGGACGCGGCAGTGTCATCGTATTATTATTTAAATTTGGAAGCAGGTGTTGGCCGACACAAACAGAACTGACCTTCGTGTTAGGCCAACTGGGGGCTTCTTGGCTTGCGCTTTTGTTTTACTGACGTTTGTTGGGTAAACTGTCTTTTATTCACAAATAAGTTGATTGGCAGAATTCTATTCTTCATTGGAAACGAAACTGTTAAAAACGTTGTTATTAATTTTAACGAGGATACTACTTATAACAATGTATTTGGAGACATTTATTCATCTGGTTTATAAATTCTTAAATGGCGATAAATTAAATAATCAAAAGCTTAGTTAAATTATCGTCATTTAAATATTTTAACACGTTATGAATTTTTACAATTCATCGAACTGTTGAATTTAATTAGGTCTATTATTAGACTCTTGTAAAATATGAAGTTATTATTTTTCAACAAAAATAAGCATGGCAAAAGTTATACTTCTATATAGCCTTCAATTAGGGTTGGCCTTCCATAAGTTGTTTCTTTTGCTCTGCTCACGACCAAAAAAACTAAATACGTAAAATAATCTTGGCAAATTCTGATCACGACTCAAATCACTTCCCTAAACTAACCGCATCTTATCTTACTTATTCTGCCAAAATAAAAAGGTCGGCTTAAGATGCTATCTCAGATCATTCATATTCCGCCTCCCTGTTTAGTCATAACCGTGGTTTCCCCGAAAAGGGAAATTCACCCACAAAAGGGCCCCATCAATCAATTGGATGGTCCGATCGACGACTTTAATCATTGCACCCTAGAGGAAGAGATTACGATGTCGTTGAAAGGTACGATACACTTTTGTTGGATGTGTATTACTGGATTCCTTTGCTTTTATCACTAATATGAATATTAAAAAAAAAATATGGCGTGTTAAAAAAGTAACATGTAAAAGAATAGAAGCGTTGCTTTAAATTAAAATATGAATGAAGAAAAATTTGTTGCCAAGAATCTGTATTTTCTTAAAATTAAAGCTATCTCGAGCAATTTTTACAAAGTGTTATTCTGAATTAATAAAAGATGTTACATTATTAGTTATAATAATCATGAAGATCAAGTTGAAAGTTTACCATACCGTTATTTGGACAGATCGTATAATTAAATTATAGTGTATTATTTTTTATTAGTTACACCAGAACGATTCCAGAATCACTGCAATTAACACTCTAGCTTGAAAAGGGCTAGTTGATTGAACTGTAGAACCTTGCTCGGTGTTCGGCAGAATCAGGCGGAATGCACCACGGGCAGAAAAAAATAGCTTATGATCAACATAATATCACATGTCATTAATTAAGCGTTTAAATGAAAACATATTTTCTTTCTTTAAAAAGAAGCATTCAATACTAATTACAAGAAAAACGATCATTTTTGTACTCAATATATTTTAGAAACGCTCCATTTATTTATGTAACGAAAGCTCCTTTTAATGATTACTTCATTAATTATTTACATATTTTGTCATGTATATTCTTCTTACTTTAATGTTATTAAATCTCAAAATCATTATATTATGACTATCAAACACCAAAAGCTGAATACTAAACTAAGCACTATTCACCCTTTGACGAAGTTAAGCCCACAAATCCACTAACCCCATAAAAAAACTGTTTCCCGGAAAATCACCATAAAGTAAGTTGAGGGTTGGTTGGCGAAATCCGTGGGCGGTCGCGGCATATTTTAGCAGGAGATAGCGACCGGAGGATAACCCTTTGGGCTTGATTTACAAGCTCGTACGTTTCCATTGTTCGGTCAAACCCCGATAGTCTTTGATATACGTTTTTAAGTAAAGTAAATCATTATTTACATATAACAAAAGTTATGATGAAGTTGAGGCACACCTGAATTAGACAATATACCTACACACCTACATAATACACAAACACACGTACGCACGCACACTCGGCCACACATACACACACACACACACACACACACACACACACACACACACACACACACACACACACACACACACACACGCACATAAATGTTTGAATAGTTTTAAGTCACAATATAAAAGTTTGTTGTATATTGTTCATGGTTGTAATTTTAGTGATATTATTTTTGTTGTTTTCCTTTTTACTTTGGAATTATATAATAATAAGCTATATAATTTTACCGACCTACGGAAGAGCAGTGTACCCTGATACAGGCAATAAGAAGCTTAAAAGGGGACACTGGAAACTTACTCTGTTAATGTAGCTAATTTTTATTACTGCCAATAAACAAATTACTAAATTACTAACTGCCAACATGGTCTGATTGGGTTCAACATTTTTCTATTACAAAGTTCGCTCACCTGATGTTGACACGCCTGAGCGTAACAGTCACTGTATAAAGTGCCCATTCTTTATCAACACCGCTTTGCGCCCGTCACTCGATGCAACGGATGTTAGATCTCATAATTTTTATTTCACAAAGTGAACAGGACGGTCAGAACGCTCACCTAAGTAAGTGAAATGCCTAACCATGACAGAGCGACATTGAAGGAGACCAACGACTGATAAGTTTTATTCTCCGTCAATGCCGCACTTATACCCGGTAATTTCACTAGCTACAGTGCCCTCATCCAGAAACACGGAAGTGCATCACAATTTCACAGGACGATATCTGACACTGCGGTGGTACCTACTTAGACGACTCAGTATCGTGTCTACCAGCTAGTGAACGTTGGACTTAGGTTGCTGCGCTATCCGGCGGCCGTCGGTTCAAACCTCAGAATACAGTTTTTTCTGTATTCTCAGGTCATGGTGGGACCGCAAAGATGTCTCCTAGCTCGCAAATAATGATTGAGATTTTTCCGGGTTTGATTAGGATATCCCAGATGGTGGTGGGTTACGGCCCAAAATCCTTGGAGCTAAGCGCGGGAAGGTCTGTGTCCTGCCGTGGAACTTTTAATAAGCCAATGATAATGCCATTAGTTAATCATGAGAAGTCGTTTTATTTTATGAATTGGTTTGTCGAAATAATCAATATCATTTTGTTAATTTAAAAACCCCTCCGTAATAAATACTAGAATTCCTGTTCTCTGAACTAAAAAAAAAAAATTTTATAAGAAAACTACGACATAAAAAGGTGGACATCCTAAATTTAATGGATCAATTGAATTAAAAAAATATATAATAATGCGAATACTGACACATGTGTTTAAGCAACTTTATCGTGGAAACGTCCAATCGATTTTCCGCACCCTTAACTTACGGTGCTCGTAAAATTTTATCGCGGAATCTCGACTCTAACTAAATCCTCGGACCCTTAAGTATGCTCTACGGTTTTTTCCTGTCGTCGATAACGTAAGATATTACTCAATATAATGTATTGCTCTGATTATTGACATTTATTAAGTCATATCTTTTAAATTAAATATTTTATTTCAACATATGAGTAAACATTATTATAACAGGACAGTGTTAGACCGGGATATTGGGCGCAAGTTTATTTAAGTAAATTATTAAAAAGACGTATATCCAGTGATGAAATGAAATAGGTTAAAGAGAAAGAGTTAACAATATTTTAAATAATGTCAAACTATGCTACTAAGTGGTAGACTCGATACTGAGTAGTCAAGTCTAGGCAGGTACCACCACATTGCCAGATATAGTCCCGGGAAACACCAGTGTTTTGCACTTCTGTGTTTCAGGATGAGGGCACTGTAGCTAGTAAAATTGACATATATAAGAGACATAATATCTGTCGTTTCGGTTCACGAGCGCAGTGCGGCATCGATGGAGTATAATAACTATCAGTTGTTGAATGCCGCTCTGTCATGGTCAGAGATTGGTGAGACCAACAACTGATAAACAGTTCTTATACTAACAATACCTACCTAGACGACTCATTACCGAGTCTATCACCTATTAAATTACTATGTTATATAACACTTAAATCTTGGGCACTTATTGTCTATTTGTTTTATATTTGTAATGTGAATTAAGGAAATTTTGTGCCAAAATAATGAAAAAAATATACACCTATCAATTCCCAGGTGTGGTAGGCCTGTGGTCAGTAACGAGTGGTTGTAGGCTGTACCATTGTTGTTTTTATTTTTGATCAATTTTAAAAATTGCAATCTTATGAAAATAACTACTCAGTGTTGTATTTTTTGCGGAGAATTTCACAGTATGAATTTATTTATGGTGAAATTATACGGACCGTGGGAATAGTTAAGCTAGGGTCGGTCAGTGATTTGGTGAATGTGGGGACATTTGGGTTGTTTTCGCATTTCGCGATTTCAAATCTGCAATGGTCGAGAGCTTTTTGATAATAGCGATTGTTATCTGTTGCTACTGATCAATATGTTCAATGTATGTTAAGTGATTCTTAAACTAGATTTTGCCCACGGTTTCGCTCGCGATAAGAAGTATTATTGTTCATCCAATATTTTATCCATTTAGGGGTGGATTTTATCAAAATTCTTTCTTAGAGGATGCCTGCGTCACAGTAGCTATATGCATACAAAATCTCAGCCGGATCGGATTAAAATTGTTAAATTTCATTCAAACTTTCATCCCCTTGAGGGTAAAATTAATTCTTAGCGGATGCCTACGTCATACTATCTACCTGCATGCCAAATTTCAACCCGATTTGTCTAGTGGTTTGGGCTGTCCGTTGATAGATCACTATGTCAGTCAGTCAGCTTTGAGTTTTATATATATTAAGATTCAGCAGTAGATACCTCTCTCTTTTTCCCCTTTATTTAAGAAGTACCTCTCTTTAACCTCAACCTATTGCAGTCTACTGCTGTAACCGTACATAGGTCTCCCCCATTCTGCGCCAGACATTCCGGTCCTCCACTTTCTTATCCAGCCTTCACCAGCAATTAATCTCAAGTTATCGATCCATCGGTCTAGGCGTCCCACGTTACGCTTGCCAAGAAACGGTCTTCACCTCAAAACTCGTCTGCTTTAACTGCTTATAATACTATCTTATCGAGAGAAATTTGAAGTATTTGAAATGAACGATTTGTTAAAATCTACTATCGTCTTGTCTATAGTCGACTGATGAACTGAACTATAAGCTGCTACACTCTTGAGTGTGGGAGCTCATTATACGTCCCCACCTAGGAGCACGAGTTAATCGTATAGGATGTATAGGCCATAGTCGTCCACGTCCAGCTCATTACGGATTGGCTGATTCACGCACAACCTTTGAATCTCTCTCTCTGGAGTGGGTCCTGGAGTCCTGATATACAGGGTCGCCCTAGTTTAGGCTCCAGTTCCACATGCTTGCATACTTTGTTTTTTTTTTATTTAAATTTGTCAATACAGTTGTAATGCCTGTAAATTCTAGTGTGTGGAAATAAATATTTTTTTACTTTTCTTTTTTACTCTTCGTAGGCGAACGCAGGTTTCCTCACGATGTTTTCTTCAACTTTGAACGTCGGATAAACGTACATGTCATTTCGAAAATACATTGGTTCGATTTGATCAAATTAGAAAGCAATACTCGACCAAGAGCCACTGACGCTCGGTACGTTTGCGACCAAACCTTTGCTTCACTTTATTTTTCCTTAGCCTTTGTATCCTTTTAAGGGTTGGCAATGTATTCTTTGCTCCTTTAGAGTAACTAGTACGCTCGTTTGGCGACGCAGGTGATGTCCGCTTGCATCTTAAATGATAGAGGTTTTATTTGATAAAACTTTTTTCAAATATTACTGACTGGATGTTGTTTTTTTTTTAATAAAGGCGAATACCAACGAAAAAATTGCTTCCGTTACTACAGTTTATTTAAAGGGCGTGTTTTTTTTAAATTTTTTGCATAAAAAGACTTGTTAGTGGTCACTGAGAAGGGCGTACAATGTTTTTTTCGCAACAAAAGATGTGCAAATTTGTATAACACTTCGCGAGTGGCTGTGATAACTGTTTTCTATCTTTCAAAAGATTTGTGTACGAGATTAAATATTTACGAACAAGAAAAAAAAATAACAAAAGCGTTAAAAATCTGGGGAGAGTGACGTATCTCTTTTTTATTAAAATAAATGGCTAAGTCGTTATTTTTTATGAGAATAGCTAGTTGGTTGGGTAGAGTAGAAGTACATCTAGTAGGAAACAGTTTTTTATTTCGATTTTTTTAATCTGTGCTAGTATTAATGATTTGCATAGTTTTGACATTAATAGTAAGAAAGAACTTGCTGTTCTTAAACGCAAAGTTAGTAAACCCTTCGTAGACAAATGTATCTAATTATTAGATGTCATTAAAAATTAGTGAAAATAATCTTGTTAAGACTACCTTGTCTTGAATTCGAGATAGTTTTTCAACTGATGCAATGCTGTCAATTAAGATACTTGCTCAATTGACATGATAATAATCTTACCATTAGCCGATAATATTATCATAAACTGCCTTCCATTAATAATATTATAACAGTCATAACTGCTATGAAGAAAGTAGTTCAATTAAAATTACCAAGATTTGATGATAGACATTTTTCATCTGTCTTTAAAAGACCAGTTACAGTAATTCTTTAATTGGTTAAAAAGAAAAAATCAAACAAGACTTCGATGCGGACTGATGTTGCAATGTCTAAAAATAATAAATTATTTCTTTCTTTCTTTACATTGATTTGCTATCCGTCCTTAACCAGGACATCAGTCCATCTGTTTATGACTCGGCCTACGCTTCTTTTCTCGTTATTTGGACGCTATTCAGGACCCTTTAGCCCCAAATGTCATCAGTTCTATGCTCTATCAGCCTACTGCCACTTAAACTTGCTCGCCCTGCGGTCTATAAAGTGGTGGTAGAAACAAGGCACATCCTCTATAGAAGACCTATAAAAGGACTCCCATAAGACCCTTCACATTCATTATAGTTGTATGAATACGTTAACCTCACCAAAAGGTATTTGAGTGCAAATATTTCATCAATAAACCACCTATCCCTATCCATCAAAGAGGGTGGAGGGTCGATGTTGACACAAAATTTACGATATTAATATTTACCGAGGGTACTTTGGTGTGCCTATCTAATAAGATGAATACCTACCTTATTTTTATGTGGGATACTGTAAAATGATATAAGTCTGTAAGGCCCTCAGTGATGTAAGTAAAAGCTATTTATTCAATTGCAGCTTGTAATAAAGCTTTTATGAACTTCAAAACATATGTTAAAAATAATATTTTTTTAATTCTGTGGAATGTAATCCCATATTTAAGTTTGCGTAAATTCTAGTATATATCTTAAACAAAACTCTATGCATACTAAGAGAAAAAATATACAAACCGCTATCCAGACTACCCCAATACCTCCCAAAGACTCAATCTAAGATTTTAGCGATTCTAATACAGCAAATGCTTGACTTAGAAAAAAAAATTAATTTATAGTTTGTTATGTGTATTACTTTTCTCTTTGGTTTCATATTTTCAGGTTTTAGAACGTACGCTAAATCTGGTATCCGTTGTGTCCCCCGTCCACTAAGATTACGATCGAGTTCTTTTTTCAAATCGACAACAACGTAAACAAAGACGTACGGCCAAGGTGCATGGGCTATTGTCCAGCCGGCAAAGTTGCTGGCATAACATAATTGCAAAAGCCCCCTTCGTCGAAAAAAAAAATCAAGACCGCGAAGATGGCGTATTCAAAACATAATGTCACTTTGTATATCGAATTGACATGTCCCCCGTTTCATCTACCTTATTAGGTCGACCGTGAATTCCCATGACGGCAGAATTTAAGATTTTGAATATTTACGAGATTTTGACCAATTGGCGCACTGTCGGAAGCTTACAGGATTAGTTCCGGGGACGGACAATGAAATGTTATTTTTGTTGCGAGATTTAATTTATTGAAATGTCACATTTATAATTCATAATATAAAATTGGTGCATGAATAACTGTCGTCGGAGATTGGCGACGGATGTTATTTTGTATATGTACAAATACTACGTATTATCATGAATTTTTTTATATATTATATTTTCGCGGTAAATGCAGAAACATACATTATAAAACCATACACATCTTTTTATATATATAGGTATTAAAGCTGTATGTCATGTCTGTTCATTGATAATAATAATAAATAATTATTATCCACCGAAATTCACACAGCGCCTTCTAGCCCCAAACAAGCATTACCCTATATTAAGGATAGTAAACAACTGATAACCATATTTACTATATATTTTTTATAACCATATTAACTATTTTTTTTTTGTAATACATACATATAATACATAGAAAACACCCAGACCAATATAAACAGACATGTTCATGCATACAAATGTCTCAGCCATTACACCAGATGGGTCGTTTATTAATATATATCCTAATAGCGTTATGACGCTTTTAGACAACCCTACGAAAGGCGAACACATAATGACATTAATTACCAATAATAGATCTATCATTTAATTCAGTCATAAGCTAATGATTAAACACCAACAATACAACAAACAAACAATAAAGGTGCTGACACTACTTATGCAAAATTGCTGTACAACTATCTATTTGTAACAGCTTGAACGTTGCAATTTCAAATGCCGTTATTGTGTCTAATTAAAGGGTTAAGGTGCTTTTCTATTATTTTTTAGTAATAACGGTAATTTTAATTTATCACTTGATTATTATTTTTTTACTGTCGCCATTTTCTATTCTTTTCGGGAAAAGACATAACTTTTTAAGCTGTTCGTTGTATTTTATATTCTATATTTAAACTCCATGTTCCATGACTGAACTTGGAATTGGAATCGAATTAAATAAGTAGCTAATGTGAGTATTCACAATCACCCAAAGATTAAAAACAATATTGAAGTATGTATTCCTTAAAATTCAAAGAAGGAAATAAATATAAATATTCTGACATTCAGAGCTTATTTAACGGTCGGTACCGACTGAAATATGAGCGGCCGTGGCTCTAGGGTTAGACTATTGTCTTCCGACCTGAAGAGTGCAGGTTTATGTCCCGCCAAGTACCAAATTTATTTTCGATTTTTCAAAATTATATGTACGTTTATCCGACGCTCTAACGGTGAAGGAAAACATTACATACATTGTAAGGAAACCTACAAATACTTGCAAAGTAATTCAAAGATTGTGTGTGAATTCGGCCAGTCCGCACTGGGCCCGAAAGGACGACTAAGGCCCATACCCTGAACGGTAGGCTTGTACCCCTCCTTGGGGATGTATAATGAGCTGATGATGATGACCGGCTGAAATTGTGGTCATAAGTCATATTAACATAAACACCACGTCAGAGGCCATAAAGCACTTGAAAAATCCTAGAACCAAGTTTAGTTACAATGTTCATCAATTTCATAAACTTTCTACTCGATAAAAATGGTTGTGGTAAGGCCCACAAACATTTTTCTTTCATAATTGTTTTTTTACAACTTTTTTATCAATTTTTAAGATTCAAGTGGCCCTGCATGTGAATTTCAATTAGCTTTTGTATTAAACCATAATATTTTTTAATAACTAAAGCCAAATGTAAGGGTTCACAACCCCAGCTAATCAAGGAAACATATTCATTACAAACCAAAAACGCAAAGAAAACAATATTACTTTTGTAGTCTCCCACAAAAGAGCTTTATCAATTTCTTGCTCATACAAAATCAAGCTCGCAATATTGAACTCTATTTAATGACTAATAAGAGCGATATCAGCTGAATATGTTGTTGGTTATAATTTTGGTACATAATGGATACTCGAGCTGAATGAATAGCTTATCTGTGATCTGTTCGTTTGGTATTATGTCATTGCACCACTTGACGAGTTGCAGGGTTGTCAATGAGCTGATACCATTTAGTGTTATTTGTGAAATTTGACTTATGAATTCCACTACACAAATTGCTTGTGGAGCATCCTTTTTAATCAATTGCAGTTCACTGCTAAACATAACACTCCTTTTTTGTGATGTATTTGAGACCTCTGCTTTCTTGATTCATTATTATGTCAAGTCGCCAGTCTATCAGCGGCACGTGGTCCATAGGCATAAAAAGATTATGGATTGTGAAGATTATCGTAAAACGCTTCGCTAACGTGCAGTAGGTCGTTCCCGCTCGTCACCCCTAGCTTTCAACTCTACAATAACCATATTGTTCCTTAAATTACTTCAACTAATCGTCTACTATCAATTATATCGTTAAAAAAGTACTAGGAGACCATGATTACATAGGAGGTGTCCGATTAGTACTTTTCAGTGGACAGCATTTTTATAAGTTCGATAAATTCATAAGTTGTTCACAACATAACCTCTTGGTTATGTATGGTCCCCTAGTACTATTTTCCAAATCATTCATATAATTAGTTGTGTTTGAAGGTTAAAAAGTATGTAGTAATTTGAACATCGAAACATCGACGTTCAGTGGAATGTCCAACCCTGCGCCGCCCGGGGGTGTAATACGCCCGCTCGTTGCCAGGGTTATCGGTTACATCTAGACTTTTGTTTCGTTCGTAATCAGAGCCTATCAACTGGATTACGCGGGTAGGGTCGATGTGACCGCTGTGGTGTTTTTAAGCAGCTATGGTACTATAATATTGATAAATTGAACTGTAAAGTAAAATCTTATGTTATACCACATTGGTGTTATGATCGAGAAGATACAATCTGTATTTTTTTATTTATAAGGCACATCAACAATGCAAACACAAACATTTGTAAAATATACATAAATGACGAGTAATCTAGTGTTTACATCAATTATAGATATGCACAGCATGTTCCATTAACTCGTTATTTTATTACACTAAATATTTATTGACTAAACTTAAAAGTTATAATTAATCAGTAAAATTCTAACTCGGTGCATAATTTAAAATTTCCTTTTTTAACACTTTCGGGTGGTCATGAAATATATCAAGATTAAGTAATGCAACCCATTTGTTAAAAGTGGCTGTTAATTTACTTTTAGGTGCATGCAATTCCAGATTGTGATCTGTACATACAATTGTCCCAGTACAGTAACAAACACATATATTTTTAATCTCTTCAGAGATTAGAAAGAAAAGAAAGAGAAGTAATTATTTGGTGCAAATTAAAGTGTTCAATGTACAGCTTAGTACTTAATATAGAAAGAAATGCTACCAAAATGGCGGCCACTCCGCTGTGTCAAGCCGCTGGTATGCAGTGGAACTAAAGAAAAAATAACGTAGCGTTAAGCGCAACCGCACATAAAAAAAAGTGACAGTTGTTAACAAAATATTCAGTCAATGCAATTCAAAACCATTGCTATAGTATACACACTATTCATTAAATACAAAATTATTCGTTCTACAATTTAATCAATATTATTAAATTAAGATTACCGAAAAGGATTATCTTGTATCCTATCCTATCCATTTACTATTGACATTCTGACAGTAAAACTAATGCAAAGGTTATTTAACCTGTCAAAGTTTGCACAGGACTTAGCTGAGACGATTTTGGACTCGCAAAAACTGCGCCGCAATGTCGAGGCGGGGTCTCTTGACAAATTTACGATAGTTTTTGCCGGTTTTTTATACCCGGTGACGGAACACGGTTCCCGTAAGTGCGGGCGCTTATGCGTTTACGGTATCCGACCTTTTTTGTTTCGCCGAAAGATTATCGAACTGGCTGGAGGTGTTAAGAGTTAATATGGAACGCATAAATCAAATTTGACATTTGTTTATCCCGCTCACCTAGATGTTTTGGCGGGTTTTACGGTTTTTATAATCTGTTGAAATCTTTATAACTGTCATCAAGTGTTTGGTTTTGAATTGAAGTACTTATTAATATTTTTTTATTGTAAATAATACTTTAAAATTTTAGTAATTATCAACACTATACAAATATACAAACAAAGTCGTCCAAATTAATTTCATTATAATAATAATCATTTTCATAAAATTAAATAATAACAAAATATATATATACATTAAATATAGATTTTGTATTATACAAACAAATAATTGACCTTTTATGCCCCTAATGATAAGTGGTACCATTACCGCCAATCATAGACACTCGTGATTCTAAAGGATAATCAAGTATTTTACAGACCTTTACAATATGAGGGAACGGGTCATAATATGTTGAGGGCTAAGGGGGTTTGGGCCTTTGGTAACGTCACTAACGAAAAACAATGCTTGCGTTGTTTCACGCCAGTTATTAGTGAGGACGTGGCATCACCTCGGTCGAGCCGGTCCCATAAGTGCCGTAGCATCGCACGTTCATATATACATATAAAAAAAACAATTTGAATTCTGTAAAAAATTGTTATTTCATAACCATTTTTTCTTCATGCGTTTGAATATATAAATATACGGTAGATACACCAAAATACATTTTTTTAAAATTTTGTCTGCTTGTTCCGTGTAATCTCTTATATGGTTGGCCTGTTTTGGATGGGACTTTTTTTGGCAGTTAGCTGATATAATAAAGAAAACCTTAGGCTGTTTTTATTTTCGAATACACCCTTTTATATAGAAAAATTAAAAAAAATCCTCCGCACGTCGCGTGAACTGAGCGCTTTAACGTGACATTTTAGGTGTTTTATCGCGGGAGAATATCTTAACACCTCGGAGCACCGCTAGTTTAACATAAAATTAAACGCGGAAAACTTTCCAATTATGAAAAGTCAACGTTCAATACCACCGCTAAACAGCGCCATGAAGTTATTTACTCAAACGATGTCCATACACGATAGTTACCATACAAACGCGTTGTGTAACTAATTAATATGTGAGATCATTAGCACACAATGCTATTCCACCGAGCTCGCCCGTTCCTACCGACAACTTGTGTTTTGTAAATGAAAATGACGTGAAACGTTTTTGTTCAAAAGTAAAAGTCATCATGCGGGATTTTATATTTTAGAGGGTTTTTTTGTAACTAAAATTGTAGTGTATGAAGTATTTCACAAAATATTTGTAGATCACAGAATATTTGTAGAAGTTTCAGTCAAATCTTTGACCACTGCTGACGTATTAATCTAAAAAACACAGTTAATAAAGGCAAGACAGAAACATAATACTTTCTACAAATATTAGTTTCCTTCAACTTTGCACCAGTTATGGGTAGCGTAGTTAGTGTTAAGTATGCGAACTGGTAGTCTTGTTCACTAATAAACTGCAAACCAATGCCTTAACAAAACTGTCATGGCATAAGCTGAGTGGACACCATTTTGGCAGCATTATTTTTTTAAATAAAATTAAATTACATATTAGTCCTTAAAATAAAGGACTAATATGTTATAATTTAAATTGAACCAAATAAATATTTTTCTTTCTTTCTGTCTGATAACAACAAAGCATCCATCCAAGAAGGCTCCATTATTATATATTAGGACATATCAGCGAATTTGAGTGACGATCGTGCAAGTTAAACATTCTACGTAATGGTCGATCTTAAAATCATTCGCCGAAAAATTAAATTGCAAGTCCCTTTGCAATTCCGAATTCACGTTATACTGTTTGTCTCGGATACTATCTTACTATGGGATTTAATACAAGTTCAAAAAAGCCTTTGTCCCTCCACTTCCCTCGCTTAATCGTGTTTATTTGAATATTGTACAATACTATATATTTTGTCAAAAAAACACTAAGATATACGTTCATAAGAATATAACATATGTCATTATTTTGATATTTGAATAAACATTGAGATAAACGCTCGTTAGAATAACTTAGAACATTGTTTATTTCATTGCGTAGCTCAAACATATTTACAGACACTATTGCATACTATTCAAGTGCATTTGAAAGTCATGTATTATTGAGTTAGGAGTTAGAATATGATAGGTAGTTTCAGACTGGATTCATAACACTGAATATTGGGGAGGAATATGTCCATCAATGGACTGCAATAAGTTGAAGAGAAGACAAAGCAAGTGAATTTTGAAAACAAAAGTATATATTTAGTAAGTATAATATTTCATGTTTTAAAATGAGTGTCGCGAAAACAAATTAATCATATAAAATAACACAATAATAATAACAATATACTTTTTTTTTTATCCTTTATAGGCAGACATTTGACCGCCATCTCACCTGATGGTAAGTGATGATGTGGCCGAAGATGGAAAAATAAATACATATTTCAAGTAAGTTTACCCAATATTAACTTCTTTTGATTTATTTTATTGTCCATAGTCGTAAGATCAACCAGTTCAATAAAATTCATTTTTATACCCAAAAAAAAATATACGATTTAACCCTTCATGTATACATTGTGTAAATCTCCATAGCCAGCAAGACGCGTGCGCACAGCATCCAACCCTTGCTCATGTTAACCCGTAAACGCGTGCCGGGATCAATACGTCCCTCCTCCAGACGTTTCCATTGTGGCGTTTATCTCTGGCGCAATCCCTTTTATCCCTTTACAGGGCTAAAGGGTACACGAATCGTGCGCAAGGATTCTGTAATGTATCACGTGCCTTTTTGTGTGAAAAACGAGATCGTAACCCTTACTTCTTTATACTGGTTTTTATGTAAGTGTATATATCTAAGGAGAGGATGTTCTTTATAGAGATTCGGTTTTTGTATAAATAGATGTCCTTTTATTCTGATGTATGAAGTTTAAATAGATGTGTTTATGTGTTTAGCGTTGACAAAAAAGTTACCAAACTAGTAAGCTGCTAATTGTTTTAATGGAATTATATATTTTTTTCTTGTTTATAACCGTATGCAAAAATATGCAAAATAGTCAGATTTGTGTAAAACGATACGCTTAAGCGTATCTAAAGACACATTCAAATATATGCTTAAATTATTTTTTTACTACGCACAAGTGTCCCCGTGAAACAGCGAATTGTTTAGAAAAAAAGTTTTTAAAAACCAAATCAAGTTTTTACACAAGCGGACTCTGTTCCCAGAACGATGAACACGTGAACCGGGACCGTGGGACCACACATGCGGTCCGTATAATACACGTATAAAGTAGGTGATTCCCAAAACCAGATTTCTTTCTTCATCAATATTCACAATATTAGTTGAAGGCCCCTTTTTTATCTTTCACAACTTGTACAGGATTCGTAACGACTTTTTCTTTGGACTAAAAAGACGCGCATGACCCCGACCTCTACAGTTGGTACCCCTTGAGCGGGGAACGGTTGAGTTCTGGTTTGAATGAAAAAAGCGTGTCTTATGTTCTGTCAATGCACAATGCGTGAATGTCCAAAACGGATTTTATGTGGTTGGGCTAGTTAAAGGACATATATGTTGGAATGAAAACATAAGTTTTTGTATATGAAACCGTTGAGAGCGTTCCTAACGCTAACAGAAGTAAATGTTTTTCTCATGTACATATATGAGTCATGCTGTGACATTAAAATAAGGTTTAGTTATATGCCTGTGTATATTTAAATATTTACATAGGGTTGATATGAAGTATCTATTGTAACTTCTTTGTTATTAAATTTTAATTATAATTTACATAGATGCTTTAAAATTAAACAATGCATTTGTACGTACGAGTAACATTGATGATTCTACGATTCAAAATTCGTAGTATCGTATATCTATGGAATAAAACCGTTTTAAAATTACATCAAATTTTAGGTTTGAATGTATGTCCATTAGCGTCTGAATAGTACCTAAAGTGTTAATAATGGTAGAATTTCATGTTAAAGAACACAAAAAAAAGCAAAAAATAATCAACTTAATTTATAAATGTCTTATTAAGGTGAGAATTGCGCTTTATTCCTCATTCATTAATAAGAACCAATTATCAAAACTATTTATAACAGCCAACTGCTGTTTACCATTTCTCGCAAGACTCAAGGAATAAAAAAAATCTTTTTGCACTGAACACACGCAAAAACTCCCCAAGACTGCACACAATGGAACCGACGCGTTCCCGTTAAGTAACCCAATTTTTGCGCCATAAATAAAAAGAAAAAAAAGACCATAAAGCTAACGGTCTTCCGTTTTTAAAAAAAAAACAGTCCGAGGACGTATGAATTAATTTGTATAACGCCCCGATGCTTACACACAAAGTGAGTATTGAGATTGAAAATTAGGCCACATTCATGTCTGTTTTTTATAGTTTTTTTAAAACACCTTTTTCTTCACACAGTCTTGATGTTTTGTGACAATATTGACAGATACAGCCCCCGATGGCCCGGGATTGAGGCGAGTCGAGGATTTGTAAATAATCCCATTGAAAATTAATACTATTCTGTTGAAGTTTTTGGACGCCTGATTGCTCGCATTGTTGTAAGTTTTTTAGAATAAGACGCCACCGATGTTTCTAAAACAGAGACGTTGGGAATTTTGATTAAGGTTTGTCAAATTTTATTAATTTGTTTCTATTATGTTAAGATACTTTTTTAGCTAATATTTGATAATAAAACAAATAGCTATCTTACCATCTTTACAAAGTGATTGTTTATTTTTAATAGATAGATAAGAAACTCTTGTTTTAATGTGAAAGTTATAATCAAATATGTACTTAATATATTTTTACTCGGCAAACCGCCTAACGTGTTTAAGTTTTTGGTATAAAACATCTACAAACATTATTAATAGCTTGCTCTTAACATATTTCTGTTTCTGTGTCGAGTTCTAAATATTCAGTTAATGAACTAATGAAATTAACCCTAACCACAAAAAGACGGTACTATTTACAAACACAAATCTTCACACTTATAACGCCTAATTTGTGACAGTAAATTGTCAGCATCCGTAAACGTTTTAGGGTTAACTCAATAACCCTATACCACGTGCCATAAGATGAGGGTTAAGAAGAAAAAAGATTTAAAAAAGGGTGTCCTTATAATTACATGTATACAGTACACTCAGTTTTTATATCGCAAATGGATTAGGATCTATGTTGTGGGAAGCCTATATCCCACAGAAGGACGTAACGGGCTGATGTTATAATGATATGATTGATGATAATCTTGGATGTATATTACTTTTCATTCCGCTTATTCAAAAAACATATCCTAAAGTGGAAATATTATTTTATACATACATAATATTCAATTTAGAATATTGACAGTACAACTGGTAGACCCGTTTAATTTCTCTCTTCAACCTATCGTAGTCCACTGCTGGACATAGGTCTCCCACATTTTGCGCCAGATATCCCGGTCCTCCGCTTTTCTAATCCAGCCTCCACCAGCGACCTTTCGATAGTCGTCGGTCCATCGGGCCGAAAGTGGTCCGACGCTACGCTTGCTAAGACGCGGTCTCTACTTCAGAACTCGTCTGCTCTAACGGTCATCGGTTCTGCGACATACGTGACCAGCCTACTGCCACTTCAACTTGCTGATCCGGCCCGTTAAATTTATTACAAAAAACATAACACCTAGGCCAATACACACCGACATATCCATGCACACATATGTTTGTACAGTACGTGAACCTTAGATAGATAGATAGAAACGTTTATTGGCTTAAGCAACACAAAAAAAACAAACAACAAAAAAATTAACATCATATTTAACTCATAAAAAACAGGCATTTTTGATACAAAAAGAGAAGAATAAAGAAAACGATAAAACAATAATAAACACAAGGGAAAAAAACAGGTACTTTTATAATTAATCTAAGAAATTACGAGCTAGTGTTGTTAGCCAAATAGGTCCCACCTCAGCATAAGCTTAGACGGCAATTATCCGTCGAAGCGCTGGTTTTACAGAAGTACCCTTGGGTGAGTGACGTGTATGTGTGAAATTAAAACATACTTAGGTACAATATAACACAAGTAAAATATTTATATAATGTGCAAAGCAATTGCGTGTAAAGAATCTTCAATGCCAAAACTGACAGCCTTAGATGAACAAAAAAGTAACGAGATGCACAGTCTCATTAATAAGTGTCTGCGGCAAAATTCTGCCCATCGCGTCGGTTGGGCAGAATTTTCCTTCATAGTCACGTCCCTCGCTACATGTCATGATGCCGTAGTAGTGTGCTCGTGCTTTTGATTTTTTATCCTTTTAATGACACGTTAATGTAAAAATTAAAATTGTGTGTGAGTGTGTGTGTGTGTGTGTTTGTGCATGTATGTATGCGTAAGTGTGTATCTATATGTACTTGCATATGTGTATATGTATGTCGTTACATGTATATGTATAAATATATTTAGATTAAGCTATAAAAATAATGCCCACGAGAGCGACTGCCGACAAACTGTTGCACAGTTTGGCAGAAAGCTAAGTTTTGTTATAATGTGTACTTTTATTGAAGAAATAAATAAAAAAAAAATGAAAAATTTTAAATCATAAACATAACAATAACTTTTTAAGTATGTGTCGAGCGTTTCGGACATTTTTGGGTTGACGTTTCTTCGCGATTATGCATTTAACTAGATTCCGTCTTGTCAACTAGTTAGTTGATGGTTTATCTAAGACAGGAACCAAACATTAAACCTTTTTGTATC
This sequence comes from Leucinodes orbonalis, assembly GCA_019425675.1. Taxonomy (NCBI): domain Eukaryota; kingdom Metazoa; phylum Arthropoda; class Insecta; order Lepidoptera; family Crambidae; genus Leucinodes; species Leucinodes orbonalis. Next base: position 96,141 of record PQWD01005639.1, read on the forward strand.
TCTCAACCATTACACCCAAAGGGTCTAAGTAGGCACCGTTCTTGTTACCGAATAAAAATGTATAACGAAAGATTATGGTCCTTTGGGAAATATGCCCGTGAAGATAATTTCTGACCCTTGGAATCTTATTCGGTCATCGGATTAATAGGAAGTTAGATTTTGGGGTTGACATAGGATGGTTTTGGTTATTCTGGCATTCGTCATATATTGCTTATCATTGATTCATTTTCATTTGAATATCTTATTTTTGAGCGTCGGTGGCTCAATGATGTGGACTGTTGCCCTCCTACCGGGAGGGCTGTGGTTTAAATCCCGCCACGTACCAATGTGTTTTCGAATTTTCGAAATTATACGTTACATACGTATAATTTCCGACGCTCTTACGGCGAAGGAAAACATCGTGAGGCAACTTCACGCACACCTGCGAAATGATTAAAAGTTTGTTTGAAGTCGTGCAATCCGCACTGGGCCCGCGTGGACGACTAAGGCCTAATCACCTATACGGGTATGATCGTGCTCTCGGTGGGACGTTTAATAAGCTGAGAATGATTGATCTAATTTTTTTAGCAACTTCCGTCACACAGAAACTAAAGTTAGGTCCCCTTATATAATGCGTAGTGTATATTATGGCAAGATATGTATAGGTTGCTTGCGAACTTTGCTGGCTGTATAAGGAAAATGTTGAAAATGTATATCTTTGTGTGCGCTGTAAGTAAGCCATACGCTCTTTAAGCGTATTCTTATACCCTTATTTTCTAATAATGGAACAGCCTAAGATATCGTTCCGTAAAGCATCGCAGCACCTTTAGGGAAATTGCACCGTTACCCACCATGCGGGCTGGTGGGATTGGTGGGGGTTAACGAGCATAATCATGATAAAAGCCGGGTACAATGTCTTTACGTGCCTTCCCAAGCACAGAGGACTCGAGATAATATTGAGTCTTTGAGATGTTCTGTTTAAAACCGCTTTTGAGTCGTTCTGTTAAAAACATTTACGGAAACCTATAGTTGGTCAACCATACAACTTCATGCGCTAGCCGCGTTACCATAAGGGTCTTCATTGAGTACGTTGTTAGCTTAAAAGGCGTAATTTTAACACGCATGTTTCAATAGAATCAAAGATCGTTCGATTGGTCAGAGGCGCGCAACCGTTGGCCGGTCGAGCGAGTACGTGCGATTGTGTGCCGCGATGCGATTTCACGCGAGACTACCGTTATGATGGGAACTTCAAGCCCGAGGAAGGGGATGTTATACATTTTTGTATTTAACAAGGATTTATGAAAAAGTATGGCTTCAGTTGTCTTTAGTCATGCCATAGGAATTGCATCTACTGGGCTTTTATCACTGAGTGATATCGAGATGGCGGATGATCATAGCCTAATTGTGGAAAAAAATGCAGGCAGCAAGGATTTTGGAAAAAAAATGCTTTGTTACTGTAACCATTTATGTAACTGCTACATAACTACAAATATATCCAATAATATGATGAATGTCACTAGGGGAACCTTTAGTCCAGCAGAAGATGTAATGGTTATTTATAAATACAACCACATTATAACTACTCGGTAATATAATATATTAATATAAATAGAATAGTGGCTTAAAATGTAGAGTTAATAATTTTGTGACGTATAAATATTTATTACATTTAATTAGTTCCCAACTAAAGCGTTTGGATGCACAATGGATTCACTACACGATTACCCCGCCACAAACAATGCCTAAAGTTTAATAAACAATCTGCTACCTACAAAACGTTACCAATAAACTTAATCCGTGCGCCGCAACAGTAATAAATCCCTCAACAAAACGACAGCCCCACAATCAGTCTAATAAAACCTCTTTGGAGTTCATAATATCTCCGCGCGCGGCGCCACTGTCGCTTTGTGCGGAGGCGACCAATTGTGTACAACCCCTGACTGAGTACTTAATTGACTACCGAGCGAGAGCTTTTTGGGAGCACTCTATCCATTGCCGGTGTTTACAAGTTACGTGTCATCCACTGATGCTTTTGTTTCTGTGTGCAGCAATCAATTTATTGAAAGAGAAGCAATGTACTCGGTATCATGGGAAGCGATGATTAGTGAATGTATTAGGGGAAGCCGATGATATCGGATTAAAGTGCATTGGAAATCAGATTTGTTGGCAAGTGATGGGATTGTGTGGGAGCGTTTAATACCACTTAAGCTCGCCGATTAAGCGGCGGCCGCGGTCGGCTTACAAAAAGACTGTTCCGCATCGCTAAAAAGTCGTAGGTAGCGGAAGTTATTGCCAAAATGTCTTTTAATATATTTTTATGAATTGGGATGTTGGCGGGGTTTAAAAATAGATTTGAAACGCTCAATATTAAATGTATAACATCTTTATACCTCAAAATATCATCATAATTATTGTATAATTTTAAAATTAAGCTCACTAGTCTAATTTTATGTCTGAATAGCGAATCTTTAGAGATATTAGCAGAGATAATATAAATATACTTAATTATTAGCATAAGCTCATTGGGCTGTAGCCCACCACGGGGCTCATGGGAATTAGTGGGTTTAACGACTACCATCCTAAGACTACAGGAAAGAATTAAGAAACATAGTAAAGTTTTACTATCGAAAAGAAAGTTTAATGTTGACAAAGTTTGGTATTAGTGTAAGAAATGATTCTTCCAGGATATCTGGCGAAAAATGGGGGAGACCACAGACATCCGAATAACAATTAGACTGGACAAGCCGCCAAGTTTATAGGCAGTCCAGTGTCGCAATTACTTTTCAATTCTTACCTGTGAAAAGATTCTTGGTAAATTTTACTGATTCACTGCGATGATGGCATGTTACAATTGCACAGAATGGCATTTTGGAAAAAAAACGGTAATTTCTTCTAAAATTCGTGCATCTTCATTCGTCTCACGGAGCGTAAACTATAGCTAGTGTATGCTCGTTGAGCATACATTTGTCGCACTTTTTAACGCGGCTTGCCCCATCTCCTGTATTGGGAAATCTGTGGGGGAGACCTATATCCAATAGTGAACTGTGATAGGTTGAAAAGAAGAAAAATGTTTTTTTCCAACCTCAAAAAATACATGCATCGGCGATAAAGACACCGCATTATCAGAACGTATAACCTATTTCTTTGGTGATAACGGGACGAGACGCGGATAGGTTATCGTAGGTGCCCCCGCGTGGGACCGCGTCTGTGACATATCTTTACAGTTTTAAATGTCACATTCTGAAGAATAAATTGAAGTGTTAAACAATTTATGACCATTTAAAAATCCACAGAGCATCTATTTAGGCAAGGAGTTTGTCCTATGGTTGTTTAACAAAGGATAAAATATACTTTTAATAGAATAAATAGGTAGACATTCAACATAGTCCCTAGATTAATATAAACCAATTTCTCATGCACAAACACGTTAGGAGCGTCGGTGGGTCAATGGTGTGGACTGTTGCCCTTCTACCGGGACGGCTGAGGTTCAAATCCGCCACGTACCAATGTACGTTTTTTCGATTTTTGAAATTATATGTACATTATCCGACGCTCTTACGGTGAAGGAAAACATCGTGAGGAAACCTTCATGCACGCCTGCGAAGAGATTCAAAGGTTGTGCGTGAAGTCGTCCAACCCGCACCGGCCCGCGTGGACTACTAAGGCCTAATCACCCTATACGGGTAGGCTCTGCCCCTCGGTGGGGACGTTTAATGAGCTGATGATAAACACGTTTGACTCATGTTTGTACTGCACGGGGATCGAACTTTCCATCTATTACAGCACTTAGGTCATTATCGTATTGTAAGATACTCATTACCAGTCGCACAATTCAATAAAGTCGATGAAGTTAAATTCCAAATGTAAACAGCAAATTATGCCAAGACGGTTAACTCTCGAATCACTTACTTCCAAACCAGACGGTGCAGCCGACATTATCGCACTATTTTTAACTTCATGCAAAGAAAAGACAGCGGTGCTAAATAATCTCGTGACTACACAAAGAGACGGTCACAAACAACTTTGGACGAGTGATTTAGATGTGACAGAAGAGTTTTGCTCTTATTAGCAAATCGATCCGGGAGTAAATTGTGATGGAAACTGATTGATTTATAGGCTGAAGTGTTGTTAGTAATAGCGGCCTGGAAATTTGGCGCTGAATTGTTCGTTGGTATTTATGCTTTGGAGTTAGGTATGCTTTCACAATATTATTACAGGCGTATTATTATGTGGGTTTACAAGTGTAAACTTTGTTGTTCATTCACTTACTAGAACTTATGTTAAAAAATATGATATCTCTAGGAACAAGGAGTTTTAACAAGCGTAGATTGATTGTATGAAAATTGTACAAAAATATAGAATTTTATTTATTTCCATTCAGGAGAAACATAGAGATCTTTTTTGTTTTATTTCTAATAATATTTTGAATGATTTTACCAATATTTCATTTAGTTACAATTTTTGTTGTATAATGTATTTAGCGTACATTCTATTTTTTGAATAAAAACCTAAATTTTAATAAGTACATAATTTTCTTCTATCGGTACCGTTATACCCCGCATACCGTTTGTATGAGCATCTGTAGATAGCTGCAGGCGCCAACAGATCGACGATAAAGACATATGCGCCGTGTCCACGCTCCAGCATTAATGGCGCGCGTGAATAGCTCATCTTGCTATATCAATGATGATGTCAACTGTCCAGTTTCCTTATTGTTGGTATAATTAAATATCCAAAGATATTAAATATCAAAAGTAATCTAGTGTTTATTTAAACATAAACACTGGATTACTTTTGCCTACCACACCATTGAGCGTGCTTTCGTGATGAGGTAACTAGTCTTAAATTGGAATTGTTAATATTACTCTACATACTGGGTGTTTTCTATGTATAATATATATGTATTTACAAAAAACGTACATAAGTATGTTTATCAGTTGTTTAGTACCCTAACTACAAGCTCTTCGCTTTAAATAGGGCTAGATGGCGCTGTGTGAATGACAGTGGATATTTTTTTAGTTAATTATACTGAAAAGATTAATATTTTTGTAAAACTATATTCAGAAATAATGTTTTATTTTCTAATATGTAACGTATAAAAATCCAACAAAACCACCTGAAAAGCAATAGAAAAAAGCCACGGAGTCTGCAAAGTGGCTGCACACAATTACTCAGGCTCGACCCAGTGGGGGGTGAACCGTGGGGGCGGCCCACTCGCGGATCGATGCCGGCTAAGATCATTTCGTCACTCGCCTAACTTATGTAACTCACACGTTTGGCACTACTTATATGGTTATTCGATATCTGTTCTATTGAGTTTTCACGAAATTATGTCACAATTTTTTTTTTGTTATAAATGTACAGGACGCTCACCTGCTGGTACGTGATATGCCTAACCATGATAGAGCAGCATTGAAGGAAACCAACAACTGAAGACAGTTATTATCCTCCATCAATGCCGCACTGCGACCGTCCCGAGACAACAGATATTAGGTCTCTTATATATGAGAATTTCACTAGCTACAGTGTCCTCAACCGGAAAACAAAAGTGTATAACACTTCTTTTTCACGGCACGATATCTGGCACTGCTTTGGTATCTACCTAGACGACTCAGTATCGAGTCTACCACCTAGTTAAGTTAGTCTATAGATCGACTTCCTTTTAAGCTATCCGCAGCTGGATATAGGTTTCTCCCGTTTCATCAGTCCACGGCTTTCCTCATTCAACCTCCAACTACCATTGAGTTTTCAGACCGATCTTGGTTATAACAACCTTCATTAAAACTTTTGGAACCGAAACCAACCTCATCATTCGTGGTACTTACTGCCGAAAAGCAACCGAAGTTCTGGGAATCCCACAAAATCTGGTTAAACTCCTAGAGGTCTAGACTAACCGGTGATTTTATACTATATTTGTTGCAATACATCATTTTTAGCATAATTTAAATTGATCTAACTTACAGTCTGTATTTTTTTATTGATGTGAAAAGAAGCAAAATCTTGCTTCTTTGTTTTCGTCGATTTTAATTGGTTGCTTTAAATGAATTGAAGAGAAGATAATATTTTGTTTGAATTTATGGATAATTAAAAAAAAACCTCCATAGCTTGGACTCACCTATTTAATTGTTTATTGTTTTTATACGAACTCATAGAATTGAACGTAACACCACTTTTAAAATGGTTTACGAAATAAGACGCCTTTGCTGTCATTTCAAAAATGGAACAACCAAACAGTTGATGTCAGCAGTTTTTAAAATTGGAACGGGCTTTCCAATTTCCCGGTTTACCCGGTTCAAGAGGAGACAAGGTCCACTGGGCGTGGTGGGGCGGCGCGACCTTTGACCCGCCCCGTCCCGCCTGCCCTCGCCCGGGTGAGACGCACCTGGTTACCCGGCTTTTGTTTTGTGAGAGCCGAAGATTCTGGAAAGCTGTTTGTTTGAGTTTCGACGAAGTAGATAGCGTTCTTTTGTTTTTTGACGGAGTTATTGACAGGTGTATTGAGTGTTTTTGGCTTGATGATGTCCGGTTGCTTTTGTTTTTTATTTTGAATAGCCACCCCCTAAGGCCGCCACTGAATAGTATACAATGTCAAGTACACTACACCTTGCTAGTTTTATTTTTTTGATATAAAATGGTTAAAAAGAGATCAACTTTAAGAAGATTACATGTACGTTTATCCAACTCTCTTACGGTGAAGGAAAACATCATGAGGAAACCTATGCACGCATGCAAAGAGATTCAAAGGTTGTGCGTGAAGTTGGCCAATCCTCACTAGGCCCGCGTGAACGACTAAGGCCTATACACCCTATACAGTTAGGCTCGTGCACCTCGGCGGGGACGTATATGAGCTGATGATGATTAAAATGGTTGTTTGACTTGGGCCCTCTTAAACTTACTGAACACTAGGTAAAATGCGTGCGATTGTACGTATTCTTTATTCAATGCCTACAAAGGTTCAAAGGTGTTTTGTAACAGTTGTATGTAGGGACAACATATAGTAATATATTCTGTTGTAACATATTTGCTGCGTATCTTTTAGTTTGGTATTGTGTTAAATGATTTCATAGTGTTCTTCCGCTTCGCTTCTGCCTTTCCTTGTTTACTTGATATCTAACATCCTAGTCTAATCGAGTAGGTGAGGGTTACCAGATGAGAAAATCAAAAGACTGTATAAACCTGATTTCCATGGAAAAGACCCAATAACGTATTATTATCGTTTTATGCAATGCGGCTCTAGGGTTGTCAGTCGATTTGTTAAACTTTTAGTTTTAAAGAGATTTAAAAAATGTAAACATGTTCATTTAAACTCCTAACTTGCAAAATTTAACCTCAACCCTATACGCAGGGTTCACGCCATCACACAGCATGTCTAGACATAGATATTTAGAAAAAGGACACTAAACAATATACAGACTTAATTCAGATTGGTGCGTGCAGACTACCATATTAAGGCAGTAGCTGGGTCTAAAGGCTTAACGTGTCTTCCGAATCTAAAAGGGCTCGGGATAATAGCTCTACGGCGTATCATCATCATTACACCCTCATAAATAGAGGTCACAACGATGGACTCCAATAAATAAAATGATTTCCACGCTTTGTTTTTTCGGAAACTTATACTTAGTTGTTGGCCGCAGGTGGCCTTCACAGCTTCACCGGACAACTGGTGAGCGCAGATGGCATTCAGCCCAAAAATATGCAACGAGCCTAAGGGCACAGAGGGGGGGGGCAACCTAGTTTAGGGAGAATAATGGCCTGGTACGTACCGGTAACTCGAATAGAGACTGGTGCAGGGTGGACATAGGACGTTGCGGGGGGAGATTTCCACGCAGACCGATTCCTAGCATGCGAAATCCATCTCAAGGTGGCGGGTACCACCTTAATTATGTCATCGGTTCATCAGGTAAGGGTCAGCCTATGGTTCTATTGAGTTACATGGACGGCGACGGCGTATAAATCTATAATTTTAAAAAATATTCAACTTAGCTACATTGTTGGCCAGGCTAGGTTAGAAATCCGCTGGTTGGTTAGCAGATAGCAATGTATTGAAAACTGAAGTGAAATTACCTTTATACGTACACCATTCTGTTGCTACCACGACTCTGTTATCAAATTGATTGTACATTTGTTATACGTAAAAGATAATAATACTGACCTATATAATATCTTTATGTCAGGAAGGTTAATTGCATTTGTTTTATCAATATTACATATTCATATCTTTAGCAAAAAAAATGTAGGTAGTGGTTTTTGTTTTGATTATAGAGATCCTATTTTGAAAAAAGATTTTTTTTATAAAATGTCTTGATCTATTTAGAGCCGGAATGACTTCTTTTGAGTACTTACAAGTACAAGTTTTACAAAACAAATAATACAATTATAAATAATATATTTATTTATTTAAGTAATAATACTAATAGTCAACAAACTTTGCCGACAAACTGTTTGACAGTTTGCCAGATAGTAATTATTGTTCTTTGCGTTTTGTGTATGAAAAAATAAAATAAAAAATCACTATTTTAAAAATACTTTTAAGGCGTATAGACGATTGATATTTTTGCATGATCCATGTATTTAACTAGATATGATTAAATATATAGTTCGATTCACGACAGATGACCACAAATTGCGGCGTTCTGCGCAAGATTAAAAATATTTTAATGAGATTGTAACAATAAAATTATGAAATATCGATATGTATCATGCATGAGCGTAAATAAAACACAAGAATTTCCGTCGTAGTCGCCGCCACATCTTTAAAAAAAATGACTTCATCGCAATTATTTGGCTGTGCGTTTGTACAGTTAATTTATTCAGATTCAAGTCTACAAAGTCAATTTCGAATTAAACCAAAATTTGATTTTAACTGTATCAATTAAAATAACTATTTATTACCATATCAGTAATTTAGAACGGTTAGTTCATTATAAATGTTGATTATTCTACTAGTACAGTACGTGATAAGGTGTTGATAAATATAAAATACCTACTCACACGTAGGATTACGAAATTAACTAATTATACTTTTAATGAGTGTACACTGGAGTAAACAGTTGAATAAAAAAGGCAACAAATCCAAACGGACATGTTTATTGTTAAGTATTCATATTACAGGCTAAATGCTTAGTTTAGGGTCAAGATGGCGCTGTGTGAATGTCAGTGGATAATTATATTTTTTTTTAATCTGGACACTGGCGAGCCGAACGAAGGCCGGATGACCTGTATAAAGATATTTTTCTTCGGGTATCAGTCTTACACTGATATGAGTAAATATTATATCTAAAACCACTCTCTATTCACAATGTATTTATTGATCTGTGGTAAATAATGCTAGCTAGTAAAGAAATGTATGCATGTTGTTTGTATGCAAATATTGTTCTACATTGATTTTATACTCAAAAACAATTAAAGGTAACATAATGTGGCTGAAATGATGATGATGACGACGAGAATGAAGTGTAGAAATTAGAGCACATTTTTACAATATTTTTTTGTTTCAGGCATATAATGTCCAACAGTGGATATTATGTAGCTGTAATGATGATGATGAGAATAAAGTGTGGTAGAGCCCTGCTTTCGGCACGGAGGTTTAGTCTACATGTAATTTAATATTTTTCTAACTTTAACTTCCCTAAACAGCTAACATCATATTTCAAAATTGTTGACCAATAATGAGGTTATGACAAATATATTCTTTTAAGAAAAATATTAATAATTTGTATTGGAATAATTATCAATGAATTTACGGAGATATCATTTATTGTGATAACATAGGACGACAGTGACATAAACGCTGAATACATTGACTGTTTAAGTGGCACAATTTCAAAATACAAAGAAAGTGTTGCATTCTACATAGCTGAGTTTGTATCCAGAAAAATAGCTCTAGGAGTTAGGGAGAATTTAAGAAAAGTAAACTTATCATTAAGAAACTTGGTGTACAGAAAAAACCACACAAAAGTAAAAACGACTAAGTTAAAATAGTATTTTAAAATAATAGGTCTGGGAAAATACTTTTCCGCATATACTTAGTATGTATGAACTTGTATAAAATCTCTTTGGCAATGCTATTTTGTACCTTCCTGGTGGTGACTGGTAAAAGGGCAAAATTAAAAAACAAGCAGCCTTGTTACCACACAACAGGATTATTCTTACAAAGTACACACCTATGTGGCAACAACAAACAATATCACTTCAAAACAAAAACTAGGGTCAAAATAAGCATTGTTTGTCAATAAATTTAAAATAGGAAGTAAACTAAAGTCAACAGCAGTCCACAGACTTGCTTCTAAAAAAAAAAAACTGTCAATAATTATAACAAAGAAAGGCCACAGACTCTGTAAAAAAAATAAACGAAAAAATTGCGTGGTATCGGAGCTCAGTGACGCGTCAAACGTCGCGTGACGCGTGCGCGGGAGTCGCCGGGTGGCCACGCCCCGCGCGCCGCCCACACTGATCTAGATCTGGATCTGCGCACCTTTCAGTTACGAATCGTTAATGAATTCAGCATAAGATACCATCATTGTATTGTGCAAATGTTAGCTCCGGTATGTGTTACCTTTATCACTTTGGGACACTAAAAGGAAAATGTACATTTTGACAAATTGAGTGCTGTGACAACAGATCACCTATAGTTTTAAATAATATAGGAAAATGGGCGACTAAGGGAATAATTTAAAATGTAGGAGATTTTCCGGGTTGTCTGGACGCAGGGTGTGCACTCTTAATGCATATATGAGTGGACACCACTGCTCGCAGACGTGACAACATATTTTAAATAAGGACATACTAAAATGTATTGAGATCAAAGACATAATTGCTGACTTAGTATTTTTATAACAAATGCACAAATACTCATAAATCATGTTATAATTATTCACAAATATTATCGTGGACATTATTTTTCTTGACTTAGAATTAGGTTACAACAGGTTAAATAAATGTAGAGTCTCAATTTCAAATGTCAATCAATCTCAGAGACATGATGTTTCAGATAAAATTTAGATAATAAGCGTATCAATTAATACTAGCTGTAAAAAGTATCCCACCAAAAACATTCTGTAAAAAATCTAGCCAAGTCTCGATAGAGCTGCTTGATTATCTCTAAAAAGTAATGAAATCAAGACAAAGACGTGCCAAGTCTAAGGTTCCTTACTGCAATTAATTAATTATTATGGTTAATGTTGTGTGACTTGGCCGTTGAACTAACAGATAATATGAGTATAATTCCTCATTGTATTCCATATGCAAAAAGATTAAGTAATTATTTAGACAAATTTAAAAACTTGTAGAATATTTACTTTAAGCCACTTACTTCAAATGTAAGAGGATGATTAAGTAAGTAATATTTGTGTCATAAATAATATCAATAAAAATGTATAAAGATAAGCTTGTCAGGTTTTTTAAACAGTAAATAGTCTCTACATCATACACTCACAAATCCAAACTGGAGTGTAAAATCTAGCATGGAATAATAAGGACAATATTTCTTATTAGATATCTAACAGCGCCCTTTGAATGCAGTTGGATTTAAAATCTGCAGTTTTTGTGTTATTTTTTTGCGTTTGTGTTGATTTTATATGAATTAATATATATTTATTTTGTCTGTTTAAATAAATATTTATTAAGACTTCGAAAGATACATTGATGAAATATTTGTCCAGTTTTTTGGTTGACATACATTATATCTAGTTATTATACTGTCACTAATTTCAACCAGCCTATTATGTCTCATTGGCAGGCCTTCCCCCAGCACATGGGTCTGAGGAGATTGGGCTGTAACCCACCAAGCAGACCCTAAGATAGAAGCTTAGAACAAAGACTTGATGTTGTCAAAATAAATAAATTACATATGCCTACAATAAATTCCTATATGGACTTTATTATATGCAAATAAATTAACTTAACCTACTACTAAAATATTATATAAGATTTAAGTACTAACCTAAAAGGTTTACATAATTCCTACTGCTTAAGTTTTTATACCTCAATGTAAGTGAACTGTTGTTCTTATGAGAAATAAAGTTCTTTAAACCAAACAATGAGGTACTTAAGTTTACATTTTTGGTCACTCATCCGATTTGTCCATTTGGATAGTTACTTTGCACGATTGTTAATCAAATACGCAGCCAGTTACGTCAACAAATCCTCTAGATAGGTACATAATTACTCATAATACAAACATAAAAAGCTCAAGTAAGTCGTCTATATAGATACTGTAGCGTCTATCAACCGCGCAGAAATATGGAGGTACGGGGAAAGTTGATACAAAGTAGGATTTTCAGGTACGGTTCGAAAAACAAGCATGGAATATATCCCTTTATACTTTTTTAAATTAAAATAATTTGAGGACATATAAAAGCAATCATGTTATAATGCCAAGAATTCTGTTTATATTAATTATATGATGTCAAAATTGTGGTTTAACACCTCGTATGAATTGTTTAACAAGAAATTACTATGCTATGTGTCACTTCACGTTGAACTAAGTATAACTTAGTATACTTTATAAGTAAGACAGTGACAAACTTTGTCTAAAATGGTGCTCAATTTAAGACCAAGAATTACCACAACACCAACAAGTACCTTGTAAATTTTATTACTATTGCTTTGTAATTTTGTATGGATTGTGACCATATTAAGATACAAAAATAGGTACGAAACATTACTCAATACAAAAAATACATTCATAAAGAACACATTAATTGAAACACTAATAAAATGATCACGCATATCTCAGTATTCATTCATAAAATATCAAACATTATTTTTGTTTTGACTCATAAACTACTAACTCCTATTTTTACTCACCATTTCCCATAAGTATCTAAATACTGAATAAAAACTATTTTATATAACCTAGTAACATAACAGCGTCACCTGTGCCCGAAAAAGCTGCGCATCGTAAAAAGCTCGTAAAGTTTTCTTACCGACCGTACTCCGCTGAAAGATTCCCCCGCGGGGTGGGGCCGCGGTCGAGGTGGCGGGCCTTCGCTCCCTGCCCCCGGCCAATGGGCCAATGGCGGAGCGCCGCGCCCTGGCCCGACCCGAGCCATGAGCTCAGTCGCAAGTCAGACGCGACCCTGACACAAGCGCGACGCGCGATCTCCCCGCGGTCACCCAAACCGGCACCATCACGCACGGCGCGCTAGTATACGGCGGGGTCGGCGGCCCGGGGCTTTGCCCTCCGAGGGGTCCCGACCTCCCGCCGCTCGAGCTCGGCTTCCGAGCCAGCTGGCGTGAGGACGAACTCCTGCCGTCCACGCCGGCCAGCCAGGCTGCGTCCACGCAGAGCGGCTCCTCCGCCACGGATAAGGCCAGAATGTGGAGTGTGTCGTCTGCGGGGACAAGTCCTCCGGGAAACACTACGGCCAGTTCACATGCGAGGGTACGTACGTGCAGTGACAGTGATGTGCAGTGTGCGCTGATCGTTTGCACTTTGTGCCAAAGTTCGTTGATAGGATTACGGCCTTTAATTTTGTGAATGTCGGAAATATCGTAGGTAACAGGAAAAGTTTGTTTTCGCGGATTACGAACCTAAACTTAAAAAGTGTAATTTTATCGCGATTAAATATAAACTTATAATGTGAAAAATGTCATAAAATCGTAGTATTAAAATAAGATACCGCAAATAGTTTTATGTTTTCGTAAAATATTGATAAAATTCTTAAAAAACAAAAATTGTTATCACAAAATTATGCCAAGCATGAATTCGTCACGACATTACAGGTCAAAGTTCACGCGTTGAAGTTTTTTACACCAAATCGTACGTTGGACATCTAATCTTATTTTTTTAAAAAACTTTTGCAATCTTAATCTTTAACAATTTCTCTAACAATTTTACACAGAAATAATAAGTTGTAAATCGAAAACAAGATATTAAATCCCTCGACTCAACCTCACAAGTTAATCACACGGCCGGTTATTAATGTTAGGAACTCAAAGACAACATACTTTTCCCGTTTTCTATAACTTAACTAAATAATTATAAATGCCGCAAACATAAATCTAATTATTAATGGCTTCTTCATTATAACCTATGGTGAAAGATAACTTTTAAATGGGCGGAGACAACAAACAAAAGTGAAAACTAATCATGACCAGTCAAAACATAACTAAGAATTAGTGATAACTTTCAAAATATTTTCAATTTTAATACATTAATATCAGAATATAAGGTAAATAAAAAAATATTGCGTAATTACTATAAAAATTAAGTCAAGTAATGACGTTTTAGAAAAGTTATACCCAAACACGAAAACAAATAAAATAACTGAAATTGTTGTTCTAATTGACATGGAAGGTGACTTAATTGCTTTAATTTATTTAAATTTTAACAAGTCCCATCAAACTGAAATAATATAAGGCAATTTATCATTCCCCTCTGTAACCTCAAAAGTCTCAATTAACACAGACTACGCCATTTCTAATCAGAATGCAATAAGACAAAGTTTTCATAAACAGTCTGCCTGTAAAGATAAGGGGAGACTCACTTTTATGCAAATTGGCGTATCGTTAAAATTGGTATTTTTATTATTTTATTCAGAATATTAACTAATACAGTTTGTTGAGTTACAATTTGAAGTACAAGTTATGTCTAAGCTATTGATAGGTATTCGCAAATTATTTCTAAATGGTACATACGTCAAGATAACTATGACAAGCCAGTGAGAAAATCTAAAAATAAAATGAAGATTTAAAAACTACATTCCAAAAAATTTTGATGCAAATGTCTTAGCCACATTCGCAGGTTTAAATTGGAACATATAAATATATATTAGTTAAGCTATTTTGTACTTGAGGTCTCAAAGTTTTCATATTAGCTTAAAATAGTCGTAAAAATGTTACAAAATTATATTCAACAGAAATATCTGACTGATTTTGAGGCATTTATAAATGAGATAACGAATTAATATAATAAGGTTAATAAAAATGTAGAGGTAGTACAGACAATTGAAAAGTCCTGACTTGTCGATGGATTCAATATAAGGAAGACCAAGATTTTAAAGAACTTTAAACGGTTGCTTTTATAGAATGAACCCGTATTTGATTTTTTACTTAATAGTATGTTATTTTTACAACTTACGGCCATTATGTTTAAAAATGAATTGGAATTAAACCCATTTTTTAAATACCAAACATAATATTGAAATTATTTGAACCTAAATATCTAGTTAGGTTATAATGTTATAACAAAAAGGAAAATGAATAGTGCTAAAAACTATTACTTGAAATTTTAAATACATAATACGACGTTAACCGGTAATCTTGTAATTAAGTAGTGACATCTTTTGAAAATGAAAACAAAAGAATTTCTCCCGGTAAAAGAGTAATTAAGCGTTTCATGTCAGCAAATAATTACAGCAGATACAAGATGAAGATAGCTTTAACGCAAAAGTATAAGTGAAGTCTTGTGAGCCGGAGGGTCTGCCGTAATCTCTCTTTAATTAGTAAAATAACTATGTCTGTTTAATGATTTCATAAAATACAATGTGTGTTTGAATTCGTTCAAAAGTGAAGACATACGGCTGTTTAAATATTAAATGATATCGGCTGATACAGTTTGAGGATGCTTGTTATAATATTTTATATATTTGTTTAAGGACCAACCAAAATTCAAATGGTTTAAAAGATTATGTGCCTGTTCTGGCAAAGACTCATTCTAAAATTAAAAACGAATTACTAACTATGCATGTACTGATTACATATATTCTAAGATTCATTACGAAAAATAATGAGTCAAGCAAAGCCAATAGATTTTAACGTATGCACGGGATTATACATTCCAAAAATATGAATGACAGGCAAGAAATTACTATATCTTTTAAATTATGCTCCCTATATCCTAAAAATTTGGTTCTCCTTAGTTATGTCATGCATCCGAACCTTTACCCTGCAGTGGGACAGTATTTTAAGCTGATATATTTGACAAACAGTTATGGAGCTTAATAAAACCAAAATGAATTTGATTTCATAAGATTCTTGACGATCATACTAATGCTGTTAAGACTTCGTATAAAAGTCAGGACCCAATAAAGACATTCGGTATGCTCATAGATATATAGAAAATGATGACTAAAATCCTGTGATATTTTTTTCAAATACAATGTACTCGTACGTATCCTATAATAAGGGTCGATCTCCGGGCAGTACAAACATTTGTGTGCATGAACATGTCTGTTTGTTGGTCTGGGTGTTTTATACGTATAATATGTGTGTATTAACAAAAAAGTATATAAGTATGTTTATCCGTCGTTTAGTATCCATATTACAGTCTAATTCTTAATTTGGGGCTAGGCGCTGTGTGAATGTAAGTGGACATTTATTACAGTACCTGCGCATAATGGAACGCCGTTTTAGCAGCAATGTTCCCTGATAGAAGTGACTTGTCCTTCTTTAAATAAGATTTTTTGAACTAACAAGTTCGAAGCCAAGCCGCGACTTGGCTGTACAAATGATATATAATGTCCGTAAACCGCAGTTATAAAAAAAATATCTAAAAATCAAAATGGCGTGGAAGTAGTATTGACTTGACAGTGACATTTCCCGCGCTTTAACCGGTGTCATCAGTGACATAATAGGTCCAGTGCATCGGTCCCAAAGACCTCAGCCTTGACCCGGCAAGTTCAGACGGGTTAAGATCTAACCCGCGTTGAACTTACATGCCTTCCAGAACTGCGCTAATAAATAGTTTGTTTTCTTTTTTAATCTTTCGCACTAATAAAATATACGAGATTGCCAGCAATTTTAGTAGGCGAAACGGGATTGGGAACTTTTTGAAAGTGAGTAGCGGGGAAAAGACTTGCTTTGAAAAAGAAATTTTAGTGATCATAATTAATATATGATCTATGATGTTCTGTATTTAGTACAGATAAAATAAATATACTGTTTCTAGAATCTAGATATATTAATGTTATATTAACAAGGTCCCTTAATATTAATTGAAATAGAGTATTTTTTTATAAGTATATTATTCCATAGATACCAAATAGGTCAGTGAAAACTTCTATGACGTTTGTAAAATGGCGCTCATTCGATTCTTGCGTCATTGAACTGAAGTTTTATGTCTCTTACCGATTGTCTTGGAACGTGTCTGAATTAAAATTGTTAATATCGTGTCTATTGCTGTTGCAAAAGTGAGTCTTGTACTCAATGCTGTGACGTGAACATGGAAACATTAGTTTTAATTAAACATCTAAACGAACGAAAAGCAGAATGGAATATCGACTTTAATAGGTTACAATTAGAATTAAAATTTGTGAATATCGTAAGTCATGTTGATGCTTTGTCTGTGTTGCTAGCATTATCAAAGGTACAATAGTTGTAATTTTTTCATTATTTTATTCAAACATTAAGATTCATCATCATATTCATCATACATTCCCCGTTTTTTTCGGCCATCAATTCATTGCTACTAAAATACTTATATAGCAAAAAAAAAGAAAAGGAATCGACAAAATCTTATTACAAAATACGTTTTTTAAACTATTTTAAAGCAAATAAATAATTTTAACTACTTTTATTTATACACTATAAAACTTAAAATTTCTCATGATTGAATGTATCTATGTTCGAATCGGGAACACTTGATAAAATAGTGCAAAACAATCTTCGTTCCTTGAGTTCTTGTTTGCAAACTATTGGTACCTGCATACATCTGCAGATATACGATTATGAAACAATTTCGAAAAACATACTTAACCCGTCTCTTCTTTGGCTTTCGGGTTAAAATATAGGTATAGAAGTTTAAAGAACTATTGTCACATTAAACATTATTAGAACTTTACAAACAAATTATCTTTACTTATACAACGGTTTTCCCTGAGAATACCTACGTTTGTTTTAATTGCAAATGACAGTCATTAGATTATGAGTTTTTATCTGCACGATGAAATCTCACGCATGTACGTGTATCTTGGTAAAAAAAACCTATTCTAAAATTTGTTCAAACATTCAACCTTGGTTTTATAATGACATGGCAGGTCAATAGAAACTATATTGAATTTAGCATAGACCCAGGGATTAATAGGCATTCCTAAGTGAATATAAGTATGATATTTTTCATTTCTCTCGAGTAAGTACAGCCCATTGCTGGATTAGGCTTCCCACGACCAATTAGTATAAAGATACGTTTATTATTACACTTAACAAATAACCCAGATCCATACAAACATGTTCATGCACATGTCATATTATAGGGATCATGATCCTCAGTTCATTATACGTCCCCAACGAGGGGTACGAGCCTAAACGTACAGGGTGTACAGGCCGTATCGTCCACGCGGGCCCAGTGCGGATTGTCCGACTTCACGCTCAACCTTTGAATCTCCTCGCAGGCGTGCGCAGGTTTCCTCACGATGTTTTCCTTCACTGTGATTTCGAAAATTCGAAACACATTGTAACGTGCCTGGAATTTGAACCTGCGCTCAAATCGAAAGGCCACAGTCCACACCAATGAGCCACCGACGTTCAACACCGACAAACACTAAATTCCCGCAAATGTGAATTATTCGTAATCTCATCCGTTCGGTAAATCTAAGAGCATCCTGTTCGTGAAGTCGAAAGAAACGGATTTTTTTGCGCCGGCGCCGACGCGGCGCGTCTCTATCGCGCAGTGCGCTTTTAATTGGGGAAGTATAATTATTTTTTCACTATTAACATCCTTTTATTGTGGAATGGTAAATGATCAAGTTTACTTTGAAGTCGACCATGATTTTGATAACATTTGTGTTGGTATCGTTATTATAATAATGAATATCCACTGACATTGCGCCATCTTACTCTGATTTAAGCTGAGTTTGTATTATGGGTAGTAGTAGGTACTAAAGTAGTAAGTAGTAATTAATTTTGAATTGACATTATTCATATTCTTTAGAGCGTTGGTGGCTCAATGGTGTGGACCTGTGGCCTTCAGATTGGGAGGGCGCAGGTTCATATCTCGGCACGTAGGTACCAATGTTTTCGAATTTTCGAAGTTAATTAAAATTAATTATGTACGTTATCCGATGCTCTTACGCTACGGGAAACATCGTGAGTGAAAAACGCCTGAAGCACGCCTGAAAAATTCGAAGGTTGTGCGTGAAGTCGGCCAATCCGCACTAGGTCCGCGTGGACGATTACAGCCTATACTTCCGGGTACGGGGGTACGCTCCTGTCCCTTCGTGAGCACGTTCAATGAGTTGATGATAACGATGATATGGTTTAACCCATTGACCGCCGGAAATCCAGACAGAATAGAATTCAATTGTGTCTGGCGCGTTTTTTTAGGCGTCATTGGCGGTCAAAGGGTTTTAATTTTAGTTAAGTACAAGTTTTTTTTAATATTAAGTATCTACTAAATATGAATATCATAATAACGAGAATTCTAGAAAAAACTGACGAATCGATGAGGATCATATCCAAAACTCTTGAGAGTGTCACAAACATAACGACAAATATGAACTTAATCATTTATTTGATATGCCAGCCAATACAAACTCGAGTCAAAACTTACTTATGTAAAGCCGATACCGATTACTATAAGACGTAAGACTATATCGATAAAGCGCATTAGTGCTTCGACCATAAAGTGTTATTTTGATGTCGACAAATCCACTTTATTAACATCTGGACCTCCCGCTGATTGTAATGCAACCATGTCTAAATAAAACTGGACTTAACGCCATGGTGCATCGTACTAAAACCTTTATGGTGTTTACTGCGACAAAGTTCTCCAGAAAAGCGCTCCTTTTGACTTAAATGCTCGCGTCCGTGAGCGACAATAGTGATTGCAGTTGACACCTGTCTTTAGTGTTGGGACGATATCGATAATCAAAATAACAACTAAAGATTGATAAATAAATAAAAAAAAATGGAAATGTTTCCTATTGAAAAGGCTGGATATTAATTTATTTAGGTAGATAAAATTACTAGGTATGAGAGACCTAACATGTCTTATCTCGGTTGTCGGCGCAGTGCGGAATCGATGGAGAATAATAACTGTGTATTAATTGTTGCTCTTCTTCAGTGCCGCTCTGTCATGGACAGGCGTATCACTTACCATCAGGTGAGCGTCCTGACCGTGCTGTAGGTATACTTTTATTATTAAAAAACAACGTAGTGTCAAATATCTTCCCGTGCAAAACGAGTGGTACCTATTCATTTCTGTGTTTCGGAAATTGCAAAACATTCGTAGATATTGTAGCTACTGATTAAACCATTATATTAGTGAAATCTAGGCTAGCAGAGCAAAACAACTATCAAGCTAGTTTAATTGTCCAAATAACTGCAATAATTATGTTGTAATAATAATTATGTCCATATTATTGTCAACATACCATGAAATTATATGCCACGATTGCTTATTGCTAAACATAGACAATAAAGTTCACTATATCTGGAAGACCATATAGATATAACCACATAACGACGCTGTATAATTAAACCTTGTAAGTGTATAGGAAGTAAACCCCATTTTTGTTCACAATTTAAAAATATTTACTCGTACTAAACAAAACTATAGTTTAAGGTAATAAACTTAAGTTTTTATTTTTAAATTTGAGCTGAGAGCTTGCGCGCTACTTGGCCGGTGAAGCTGTGAAGACCTTATGCAGCCAATAGCGAAGAGATAAAAAATGTAAACCCTGGCATCTCATCTCAATAGTTACGGCGATCAAGTCGATACATTAATGGGTACACGTCACAGCCCTACCGCTACAACCGGTCAGTTTATGGTATGTTTTGTCTCGCGATACCGTGGCAGTTAACCCTATCTTTACGAGCGCCTCTAAACATAAGTGTCTTTCCGAACTTATTTATTTTTATCTCATTCCACTTTTTAAATTGAATTCACGTTCGGCGCGTGTGTGGCTCTCTTTCCGAACACTTAAACTGTCAATAAAAAGCACCAACAGTATCGCAATGGTTTTTAATGAGAATCTGACACCAAATTTAATATATTATTTATGTGAATTAAATAAGTACGCGCCACGCTAAAAGGTAAACACATGAAAGTGTGACGTTTACGGCCATCTTGGATGTTTAAGGGCCGCCATGTTGCGCGTGGGTAACGTATTTGTCACGTCATAAATCGAAAATTGACGCTTTTCCATAGATAAAAAAAACTAAGCGCCCGTCACATGTTTTATGAACTATAAATAACGTTAAATAATGTGTATAGTTTTATTGTTGCACTTTACAGGTGTGTGATTGGAAGTTTTATAAGCAATTGATGCGTCATTAGGGAAATTGACTCTGTGATCGAAAAGGCGTTGACATTTGTTCATCGATATTTAATATGTTAATTTAGTGCGCTCTAGACCCTTTTGATTTGTTTTCGTTTTTGTTCGACAGCATTAATATATTCTTAAAGTAACAGGAAATTTAATGATCTCAAACTGTTAAGATGGTATGCTTACTTAGATTTAAAAGTTTGACATACCTACAGCTAGATTGTAGGTATAATGTTATCACGGTTACTTTGCTTGTTTGTCAAAAAACATTTTAATAATAATAATAAATTGTGTTATTGTTGTCCACAAAATATAAATATATTTTAAATAACGGTATGCAGTTATAGCTCTGTCTCATGTTCTCATTAGATTCCTGAGACGAGTATTCCTGAGATCAGATTTGAAATATACTTAAGTACGTATTAAACAAAATGTGAGAGTATGAAATACGTCTAGATGTCCTTATTAAAACTTTAATTTAGGAATAAGCGAATACAAAGATTTTGTAACTTTATGCTATAAAGAACAGCATTTTCAAAAGCTGACAAACATTAACATATTTTATAAAAATAATTAAAAACCGAAAGCAGTATTAAAACAATTTCTTAAAACATTTAAACATCATGAAGTTTTGATATAAAAAAGGGATACAAGTTTAATACCTGTAAGTTTTGCTAACTGTAGGTACTATGTCCATTATATTGTTTTATAAAAAACCTAGCTTTAAAGAGTTTTGGGTGTCAAATATAAAAATATCAAAGTTAAATTATTTCTCGACTACGCCATACTGATGATATTGATACTTAAGTAGATATGTATAAAGAACAGGACCTAGGTCGTTAAGGATCCATACCCCTCATTAAAGCGGGTAATTTGTCATTAGAGTTGTTCTTTTGTGCGCTGTCTTAATGAAATGATTAAGGGAAGTTCCAGGCGTATGCATTCTATATGCAAGCGGTTAAAGCGGCTTGACTGAATATTAATAAAAAAATTACCATTTGTTAATATTTTTTATATTAATATATTTGTTAAATATTTTTCTGTATAATAATAACTTTTTATAAATAAAATAAATAAATAAATATCCACTGACATTCACACAGCGCCATCTAGCCCCAAGTTAAGCGTGAAGCCTGTATTATGGGTACTAAACAAAAGATAAACATACTTATATACATTTTTTTGGTAAATACATACATATTATACATTGAAAACACCCAGACCATTGCAAACAGACATGTTCATGCACACAAATGTTTGTACTGCCCGGGGATCGAACCCGGAACCCTTGGTGTTGCAGCCGACGTATCAACCGCCACACTAAATGGGTCGTCAAACTACTTTTGTAAATAGTGACTATTCAGTTTCTTGCTGTAACCTTATCAGTAGTATACTAAAGACCTAATTAGTGATAGTTATGATCACAGACATCCGAATATACAATTAGACTGGACAAGCCGCCAAGTTTATAGGCAGTCCAAGTGTCGCAATTTCTTTTCGGTTCTTACCTGTGAAAAGTTATTCTATTACTTGGTAAATTTACTGATTCATTACGATAATGGCATGTTACATTGCACAGGATGGCATTTTGGAAAAAAAACGGTAATTTCTTCTAATATTCGTGCGTCTTGACTCGTCTCACAGAGCGTAAACTGGCAGCCAGTGTATGCTCGTTGAGCTTACATTTGTCGCACTTTAAACGCGACTCGCCCTATCTCTTGTATTGGGAAATCTGTGCTTATGATATTCATAGCTATTATTGTTCAATCAGAATTTTTCCAACTTAAGCTTTAGTTACAATTAGAAAACGTATTACCGGAATTAAATTGTGTCTGTGGTCGTTTTCGAAGAAAGAAAGAAGTAAGAAAAACAATTTATTCTCCTTTGACAAAAATAGAGTTAATTACACTAGGAATATTAGACAATATAATAGAAGTAACCTTAA